>JAOEGS010003441.1:58768-75454 GCA_025447755.1 Corythornis vintsioides
TCTTCTTTTTGTCCTTCTTCTTTTTGTCCTTCTTCTTTTTGTCCTTCTTCTTTTTGTCCTTCTTCTTTTTGTCCTTCTTCTTTTTGTCCTTCCTTCCACTGTCACACCAGTGTTGTCTGTGTTGCTTGCAGATTACCCTTTCCGCTGAGAAGCGGCACTGTGAATACTTCTCAGAGCTCACCAACACGTGTCAATGATTTGTCCCCAAATGCAGATGACATGTCCTTCGATGTCTCCTGGTTTGCTGTGCGCTCCTTTGCGTTGGACAGAGAGCCCATCTTGCTGGCCTCGCTGGACCGGAGAGGGATTGTGATGCAGAGCAGGAGAAATGGGAGCAGTGACCTCAGCCTGGAGAGGATCAGCCCGTTGGAATTCCGTCTGCGTGTGCATGGCTGCGAGGACCATGACTTTGGCAACCACTACTGCGTAGTGACCCCGTGGGTGCGATCTGCCACTGGTGTATGGCAGCAGGAACCTGACATCAAAGCCAAACCCATCTTCCTATCTGTGAAAATGGATGGTAGGAGATTGCAACGTGCCATACATTGATCTATTGATTTATTTAGCGACCCCTCGTTACATCTTTCTGTGATAAATATTCCCCATGGCTGTTTGGAAAGGTGCCTGTGATAATATAATTAGATTTTGTTACTCCTTTCTATTGTTTGCAGCTTCAGAGTCTGTATTCTGTAAACTAGGTAGACCTGAACAGCTCATAGTCATAAGACTAGAGTGTTTTCTTTTCTGCTCATCTCTTGGGGATATAGCTGTGCACCTTTCAATCAAGATACAGTATTCTCTCCCAAGCATTAACCTTTCTGCTGCCTGCAGGAGGAAGATCTTTAGGAAGAAATTCTTCAGTATGAGGGTGGCAAGGCTTTGAAATAGATTGCACAGAGGTGTTGTGGCTGCCCCCTCCCTGGAGGTGTTCAAGGCCAGGTTGAACAGAGCCTTGAGTAGCCTGGGCTAGTTGAGAGGTGTCCCAGCCCATGACAGGGAGGTTGGATTAGATGATCTTTTAGGTCCCTTCCAACTTAGGCCATTCTATGATTCTGTTAATTTCTCAGCGATCTCTAATGACTTTGTCTTTCTCTTGCAGTTCTGAATGCTTTCAAGTATCCTCTGCTGATTGGCATTGGTCTGGCCACTGTTATTGGACTCTTATCCTGCCTCATTGGCTACTGCAGCTCCCGTTGGTGCTGCAAGAAGGAAGTGCAGGAAACAAGACGAGAGCGCCGCCGGCTAATGTCGATGGAGATGGACTGAGTGTGGGAGCCAGACACACTTGCATTGCAGGAGAGACTCCCAGGGCTCTTGGATTGTGCTGAGACACTCAGAGGCCCAGCCAACACAGTGTGTTTCCTCTCTGATTTCAGCCTGGACCTCAAGCTTCTCCTTGTTACACACATGTCCTGACAACACTCGGGCCGTGCTTAGCGACTCAGAGTTCTCCTCTTCCAGCAGCACTTTTCTGCATAGAAGTTGTGTCCTTCTATTGTACAAACTGTTGAGCTGTCTTTCAACAGGGCCCTGTGACAAAATTCACTAAGGATTTGGTTGGTTTGTTTATTTGGTGGGGTTTCCAACCTCCATCCCCCACCCTCTTGGTTTTGAAAAGGTGTCCCTGGATGAGAGCACAATGGGCAGGGTGATGGGTGGGAAAGGGGCTGGTAGAAGTGTTAGACTTCCATTGTAATAACTGTTCTACTTTTCCCCTCTACCCCCATCACACCATCTGGTTCCCTTTCTCTGTCTACCTTGGCATCTCACAAACTTCTCTGTTGGGTTGAAGGCTGGAGAGGGTTCCTTTCAAGAGGGTGCCTTAGGAGGCTGTTACAGCAAAGTATTGCTTTATGGTTGTCAGTATGCCTTCTCTTCCCTGGCTTTCAAAGGGTTTGCAAGTAACACTAAAACGTAACTTGCTTGGAGATCTTTGAGATGCTTTCCTTAAACCTTGTTTTAAATTTATTTTTTAGTGCTCAGAGCTCTTAGCTGTGGTGAATAGAGGCAAACTTGTCAATCCTCAAACAAGCATTTGTTGGATGACTGTTTATGGCCATCTTTTCCCTCCACCTTTCCACCTTTTTTCTCCCCACAACAGCTGCTCACGTTGTGCCTGAGACCCTGTCTGCTTGTCAGGGGTGGGGCATGACATGAAAAAATAAAAATGAGACTCCTCTGTGTCTGCAGTTGGCCAACTCACCAAGTTTAGAGGAGGTCAGTAAAATATGTATTACTAAATGCACAGACCAGACTCCAGTGCTGCTTCTGCCTGTCAGTGGTAACCTCTGAATCTGTGAGCAGAGCCTGAGATGTGCAGCTCAGGGTATGAGTAGGAGCAAGCCCAAGAGAGCAGCAAGAATCCTTCAAATTCCAGTGGTCCTAGTCTTGTGCATGGGCCTGCAGCAGGGCTTTCCCCATGAGTTTCAGACTTCTTGCTAGGTGCTATAGTATAGAAGTCCTGCTTGGTCTTCCACATACACTTACCTGGCTCCTGAGTGGGAGCAGCTTCTGTTCCAGGCAGTTCTGTCTTCCCAGCATAGCTGGTGTTTTAAGCAATAAAAGTCAGAATAAAGATACTGTGTATGAGGAAGGAAGTAGGACTGTACTGCAGTCTTATTTCACAGCTAGGGTTTGACTTCCATCAAGAAGGATGAGAAATGTGGAGTTGAGGCCAGTGCTCAATTCTTTATAGGTTTTGGGTTGGGGTTTTTGTTGGTTTGTTTTTTGTTTTGTGTTTTTGTTTGGTTTGGTTTTTTTTCTAGGGGGGTGTTTTTTGGGGTGGGTTTTTTGTTTGTTTGTTTGTTGTTTTTTTTGCCTTTTTTTTTTTTTTTTTTTTTGTATGAAAGATATTCAAGGAGTACATCCATGGAAGATAGTGGCAGTAGTGTGCTATTGCCGGTCTAAACATTATTACATACCAGATTACCTGCTTGACTAGTAGCTCAGCTCTGGAAGACTTTGTCCTGAATGTTCATAGCAACTTGTCTTTTTCTGGCCTCAGACCTTCTTTTATGGAAGAGTTCTGAAAAATCCTGTGTTGCAGGCAGATGTACCTGCCTCTGCTGAGGAACAGAGTAAAAGTGGTTTCTAGCTTCTGCTGTGAAAGCCCAGAAATATGTAGTGATGCCTTCCAAAGGAAGGGAGTTGAGGAAAGGATTCACTCAAGTATTACTTTGACAGCAAGAATATTTTTTTCCTTTCTTGTTTGCTGTAGTGAAATCTTCCTTTTCCTTGGGTGTTAAGAAACACCATTCTGATGTTTGTGATACAGTCTGTCCTTCCCACACTGACCTAGCAGCTTCTTTCCTGTGTTAACATCTGCTTTCTTCACAGGAGGCCTGTGGCATTGAGGCATCTTAGGAGGGGGGTGGTATTGGTGGTGAAGTTCCAAGCACAGCATCAGTCACTTTCTGTCCTTGCAGACTGACTCCTTGTTTATGTGCCCTTGGTTAAGTTCTAGGGAGAGAAGGTCATTACCATAATGCAATAATTAGGGAATGAATGAGCAGGGAACCTCCAGATCTTCCCAAGCACACACCATAGCACACTTTCTCCCTGCTGGAAAAAACTCAGGGTTATTTTGATTAGGGCTCCCTGCTCCTCTAGTGAAAGGTACCCATGTCCTTAGCTAAGGCTGATCTTCCTTCACAGCCCATAACAAACCATCTTTGTCACTCTTAAGTTTGCCACTAGCTTGTACTGCTGCCAGCCCCATGGAAGACAATGCTGCATCCCCTTCCACCCTGTCTTTGCTGTAGTTGGAAGACTAGAAGCTGAGGGGGCCAGACTTACCCACCCCCCACCCCAGGATTCCTTCTACTCGTGCCAATTTTGTATCCCCTTTTTTAAAAATAGAGTGGGAATCTTGTCTCTAATGAACAAAAAACCAATGTCACTTTTCATGGTTTTTATTATTATTATTTTCTGTGTGAGTGGAGGTGTGTGTGCATCTGGTTGTGTATTAACCTGCAGAGTGTCAGAAGAGTAAGCTGCCCAAGGTGCACTGCAAGCATCCATATCATCCCTGCTGCAACCTGTGGTATTGTCAGAGTATCCTAAGGGCTCACGTTGACCTTCCTCTGTTCCCATTGGCACATTTCTTGGTTAAGCAGGTAAATTCTTACAGCTACTTGGGATTTCATTCCAGGACAAGCTTGAGCATCATATACCAGAAGGGCAAGATTTATTTTTTTTTTTTATACCTTAATTCCAAAGTTATAAAATGAAGTGTCTGGCACAATTCTGGAATGCAGGTACCGAACAGATCTAACATTACTGTGTAAAATGTTTCTTTTTATGTTTAAAATAAAGAACGAGACTTTTTGATTATGTCTGTGCTGTGGGTCTGGATGTTTGAGCTACAGGCTGTTCTTTCCTTGTACCTTGCATGAATGCAAACACCATTGTTTACATCAAATGTAAACTTTATGGTCCTGTTTCCAGCACTGTTTATCCTGTAAAATAAGCAGGAGCCCTATTTTACAGTAAGTTTTAAGCATTTTCCTATATTTGTGTGATGGATTGGGGGGCATAATTGTTTTCTGAGTCTATCTTGTTTCTACCCCACTGTAAACCAGCCTTTTTGCTGGGGAAGTTTCTTCTGGTTACCCAAGGCCAGGGGTCAGAGGTAGAAGTGTGTGTTTAGTATCTGCTCTAAAGCCTGGGTATGAGATGTTGAGTCTTACCCTTCTTGAAACTTCTGATTTCCAAGGTACCATGAGGAAAATTAGTAGTGATGGAAGTAAACTTCCTGCTCACCTTGCCAATGGCTGAAATTAGGATTTGGTTTTTTATTTTTATTTTTTTTTCCCCTTGGCAACCATGTAAATACACCATGACAGTACAGCAAGGAGGTCACTTGGTTTCCAGCAAGAAGTTGCCAAAGACAGAGGTGGTTTTGGGAGGCCAAGACAGGCTTTGACAAGGTGGGTTTGTGTTCAGACTGGTGCATGCATTCAAACTGCCCATGATGGCTGCAGTGCAGGCCAGTTAACAGCAAGGTGTGTATGTTTGGCTTCCAGGTGGCTGTGTGGCAGCTGGCATGGAAAGATGTCCCCTGTAGAGTGTGCTTATAGCAAGCTGAAGGTTGGCACCAAACTGTAAGTTCTTAAGGGGTGACAGGGACCATCACCTGAGAGAAAAATGTCATAAATGATCTGTGATACTTCAGCAGAGCCTTTGACAGTTGTAGATGTTTAACTCCTACACATCCACAGGTAATGAGGGGATGCTTGTGGGACAGCAGTCCTTGGCCTCTAGCTGAGTAGGTTACAGCTTACTGGTTAGTTTGGATTAGTTTTATTAAATCCTCCTGCCTTCTCTACCCACTGGGATGACCTGGATCTTCATACTGGTTTTTATCATAAAAAAGAAAACCAGGACTTGAAGTCTGAGGATGAAGGGTGATAATCACAGCAGCCTGAGTGTTGCAGTGAATGATGGGAGTTGCCAAGTCTGCAGCATCACTCTGTGTCAGCCAGAGGTTCAGCTTGGCTACCTTCCTACAGAGGTATCCAGCTGCCTGCTGTCAGAGAGGTTGTCTGAACAGCACTTTTGAGCCAGAGCCTGGGTTTAGTTGATTCTGAAGCACCAGGCTCAGGCAACATGCTTGGCAGTGCTTGTTCTACAACAGAGCCCAACCTGGCTGCCCTGCTCAGGTCAGGACCAGTCCTAAAATCTCCACTGGGCTGAATCTGACTGGTGTTGAGTAGGAGCATGAGAAGATCTGCCCGCTCTTTGGGAAGGTAAAGCCTGGTCATGCAAATCTTCCAAGGAAATGCTTGGCTTTTGCCTTTTCAGTGGCAGTTTCTACATTTCTATGCTTGCAGGGGGCTGGGACCTGCACAGCAGGTATCAGGAAAAGATGGTGTTTCCAAAAGGAGCCTTTAGCAACTGGCCAAAGCTGTGGGACCTGCTAACTGAAGAAAGAGCAACTGCTCACTCTTATGTGATGGAAATACACCTTAAATGTATGCTCCAGGGGAATACATGGGTTATTGCAGAAGTCAGGTTCTGTGGATTTCCATGTCTCTTAGAAGAGCTGCCACAAAGACAAACTGTTCTCCTCTTCCTGGCAGCAGAGTTGCATTCCACAAAGTGCCTGAAGTGTTAAGTGCACATCTGCTTCCACCTCTGCCAAGGGGGTAGAAAGGCAGGACTTTCCAAAGCAGACTTGGTGAAAGCAAGCTAGTATATCTTTTGTTCAGGTGGGATTTTATAAACTCCAGCACATACTGGGCCTTAGACTAGGCCATAGACTTTGAGTGCACCTCTGATGGCTTCAGAAGTAAATAATGAAGCTACATATAGATGAAGTTCTGTTCTTCAATAGCAACTTAAACTGGCTCATGGCCTCTGGTTCCTTGTCTGAATTATCCTGGCATGTTCAACAGGCAGCAAGGAGTCTCAAAGATACCAAGTTCTCCCAGATTTCTTAAGGGCTAGAGAGAAGGGAGGGTGCTTCCAGAGCTCCTCCAGCACAGCTAGCCATATTGAGCTGTACCAGCTAGATCTCACATGTGCTGGGCATGTGAGAACTCACAGAGATGTCTGAAAGTACAGGGGCTCTTGCTGACCAGGCTTTTTTGTGCTCATCTCTTTTGAGGGAGAGCCTCCATGTATTGTGGTGTATTTGAATCATCTGCTGAGAGCTCAGGCTGCAGAACTCCAGCCCAATGCCCGTTGCAGATCACCTACAAGCCTGGCACTACACACACATGCAGACAAATGTCTTGCAGCCTCTTTCCTTATGAGGAAGCATTTCTGATGGGGAAATTACTCCAAAGAGACATTCAGATTTCCTTTGCCAAAAGCAGAAAGGACAGATTTGCTTTCTAAGTAAGATGGTTTTGGCCTTCTTTCTCCCAAGTGACTGCTTGCTATTGTAATACAAATACTGTTCAGTGTCTGAGTTCCAGACAGGCAACCACCATGCTGAACATTGTACCTAGTATGAATCAAAGTAATTTTTCAAGGTAACAGTAATGAGATTAATCTTTAACACTCATACTAGACACCCTGGACTTGAACAGATACCTACAGAATGCAATTTATCAGACCTACTTGAAACATGCATTTTAGAATAAGAACCTTGAAGGTACCCATTTCTTACCATGAGCTGTAAAGTGCAAACTTGCCAAGACATGAGAATTAGTTAAAATGAATGTATAAATGTGTTGGTTGGGCAGGCAGAGCCTGAGAGAAATGAGGTAATGGCAGCTTCCTCTAGTGATGGGCTAGGGAAGGAGGGAGGAAGATACACAGCAGATAACTGTAGTAATTATTTAACCAAGAGACAGATGATGGGTCCTCAGGATCACTGAAACAAGGATTATTAATTTTTTTTTAAATTTACCCTTGTGTAACATCTCTGCCTTTGCATAAGAGCAGTTCTTGGCTGACAGTTATCAGGACAGGTCCAATCCCCTCTAATTGTATTTTTTTTTATCCTTGTGCAGTCTCCTAGTCTTCAACTGTGCAGTTTTGCTGCCATGGGATTACTGGCATTGGCCAAGTTTCATACTGAGGTCCCCATGTGTTATTCACAGTGTCCAGTCCCTTTAAAGCTGTCTCTAATAGAAGCTGTCCCAAAAGTGAGTGACCAGGCTTCCTGAAGTATTTAGAGCAAAATCATTGCCCTAAGGTGAGTCAGCAATTAAACTATGTCTTTATTTGGCAATAGTAACACACTTTGTCATGTGTTTGGCCTTCTCCATCAGGGACAGACTTAAACAGCTGGTTTATTTTACTGCCCCCTCTCTTCCCCCAAGCATCCCATCTTGGCCTGGCAGGCATAACCCTTTCCTCTAGCTCAGAAATGTCTGGCTCTGTGTTTCCAGGAAAGCTCCTCCAGCCTGAGTGCCCAGCCTGGCAGAAGTATGTGTTTTATTTAGAAATAAGATGTTAAGGCCCTTTTGAAGCTGATGGCTTTCCCTGTAGCCTTTCAGGTTCATGCTGAGATGTCCTTGCCTTTTCTTTCTCCTTTCCTTCTGTCTTCTACAGTCTCCTGCATTCATCCAGAAAGGTCTTTTATAAGACCTTTAAATTCCCTTTCCTCAACCTGACTAGATACAGTGCTACCAAGATGGCTCTGGGGATCCTTGGGCATGGCATTGCTGTGTTCAATCCCTCCCTCACCCTGTGCCAGTGGTGGTGGCAGCATGCCACCTGAGTGTCACCTCTTCCCAGCTTGACTGAGACCCACATTTCACTGGTGGGAGATGCTCTTCAAGTCTTTGGGAGTAGCAGGGGAGGTTCTGCAGGCTCCCTTAGGTGAAAGGTGTCAGGCAGAAGTAAGATAACTGCTGCTGTGCCACAGTACTAGGCACATACTTTTATCAAGCCCTTCAGCAGCAAGGAGTTGCTTTCCCACTGAGACTGACAATCTGAGCACAGAGAAGTGAGATCTAATGTGTACATTTGCAACTCTTCATGACATCACTGTTTAATCAAAGTTGCATACCCCACAGGCTTTCCCTGGAGTTCACTGCAGCTCCTGCCTTTCGTTTGAAGGAAATTTGTTTGGCTTAGTGCAAATATAACTTAGCCTTTCTGTTACTATTGCCAAGATATCCTCCTTCAGTGCAAATGCAGGATAACAGCATCAGTATTGCCTACACCATGTTCTGCTCTTGGGGTGCTTGTGAGGCAATGAGGGCAACATGAGGTGGTGGTGTGGTTTACCTGAACCCAAGGAGGGTGAAGAAGTGACATAGAGGATCAGAGTATCTGCTGCATGGCCAGGTGTCATGGTTTAGGGTCAGGGCAGCCCCTTAAACCTCTAACAGGTGTTTTCTGTTAATCCCCTCCCTCCCCAAAGGGGAAGAGAAGGGGAATAAGAAAGACTTATGAATTATAAAAGGAAACTAGAATATCTTTAATGAAAAGAATAGTAATAATAATGGAATGTATACAATATATACAAACCCAGTACTGAACCCAACCCCCTGATGGTAATTCCATCACCTTCACTGATGCTGTGGAGTTGGCACAGGGAGAGTCCCAGACTGGACCCCACAGCAGACAGGAGCTGTGTGCAGGAGCTGGAGTTAGAAGACCTGAGCTTTAGTGAAATCACAGAACAGAGTTAGTTGTGTTCTCACTCAAGCTCTGGGCACCAGATACAGCTGTCTGGAATGTCAATACTACATTTTGAGTTGGGGTTCCCCTGACAGCCCCTTAGGCCAAAAGCTGAGTTTCTTTGGGCACCTGTGTGTATGTACTTGGAGAGAAGATATTCCCGT
Source organism: Corythornis vintsioides (assembly GCA_025447755.1). Classification (NCBI taxonomy): domain Eukaryota; kingdom Metazoa; phylum Chordata; class Aves; order Coraciiformes; family Alcedinidae; genus Corythornis; species Corythornis vintsioides. The sequence goes on from JAOEGS010003441.1 coordinate 68,014, forward strand.
GTGAAGGATGCTATAGGAACTTCAAGAGGAACTAAAGCTGTGAAGAGGGGTGACCAAGGACCACTCTGGACCTTGCTAATAAACCAACTGCTTTTCCCATGATATGAGAGCTGTGGGAAAGAGGGAGTTCTTTCAGGTAGGGCCTTGGAGACCCTCTGCCTACTACTAGGACTGGGAAACACTTGTTTTGTGCATCTTTTGCTCAGGCCTATTAAGAGAGCATCTCCTTACTGCATCTACTTGTGCAGTTGGTTTTGGCAGCTGGAGTTACCATTTTTTCCAGCTTAGATGCATTTAACAATTGGCTGTAGCAGTGGCTGTTGCAATTCCCTTGCTCACATTTCCAGGGCAGTTATTTTTTTGATTTTATTTTTTTTTTAAACCTCATGCTTCTGGAAATCCTGTAATCAAATCCAAGTGCTGTCAATCTTAATTAGTTTAGAACTGCAGCATCTCCATACCTAGAGACCTAAATAAGCAGGTCAATATTAAAACCTAGCTTCTCTCCCAAGATGTAATACTATTCTGTATTCCTCAACATAAGCTCCTACTGAGCAACAGCCCACTGTGATTGCTGTCACCTCTTTGCCAGGGTGCCACACTACTGTCTCCTTCCTGGGGTGCTGTGAGGAGCTTGCAGAGAGCAGGTGAATTAGATCCCATATTTCAGCATCCCCCCTGGTCTCCAGAAGCACATTGTCCCCCTGAGCTTTCTACTGCCTGCAACAAGGTGAGATGTCCAGTAGGTTTATGTCAGAAACACACTGTTGGCCCAAATACAAAGAGTGGTGGAGCTACAGCTATAGAGGAGTGAGGCTTTTTATGTGAGTAGAAGATTAATTAAAAAAAAAAAAGGCAAGGGAGACTAAAGAGCATTTTTTTTTATGAGGCATGTGGCTGAAGCTCTGCTTATGTCCTGTTGGCAGACCAGATTCAGAACAAGTGTGTTTGTCTTCTGCTGTGGTAGTGAAGCAGGAATAACCTGCACCACTCTCCCAAGACTTCAGTGTTTATGCAGTGCCTTGCCCAATTTAGTTCTTATTTGGCTTTTTGCAGTAAAAATGATGGTGCAAATGCATCATCCCTCCCGTGCAAAGGAGATTTGCCCAAGATATACTTTGAAATCTAATTTTCTTTGGGAACTGTGGCTTGTTGTTATTTTTCAGAAGGTGGAGTAGGCCATGCTTTCTGCTGTAATAGGTGAAAACCAGTAATGAATTTGATGGTGCAAATGCAAGCACTCATTCACCAAAAAAAAGGAAAAAAGAAAAAGCTGTGAGCATTCTCCTAGGCCAGCCCTGAGAGCAGCCAGAGTTCTAGAAAGCTGCAGTAACACAGGACAAATCTTTCTCTGCTTCCTGGCCTGTCCTGCTCTTAGAATTCAATTACCTTTTTTAAAAAAACTTATTTTTTAAATTACTATTTGTTTTAGTTCCTGTATCAATGATACCGTGGGGTTTTTTTTTGGTGCAAAACAATCACAAGAGCCTTTCTGTGCTGCTGTGGGTTTTGCTTATGAATACCCTGTCTTTGCTGTGTGTTGGAGCCATGTCCCAGGAGGGCACATGCAGGATGTGAGTAACAGAAGCAATCCTTTGCACCACAGTGAGAAAAGGTTGTCTTTTCTTCACCTTTGCTGGGCTTCCCCCTGTTTTTGTGTTTGGTTTCCCTAGGACTGGTAGCAGCACATCAGTGGGGAGCTCTTTATCCACAGAGATCTTGCTCAGCTCCAACAGCCCAAGGTGAAAGCCCGTGTGGCTTCGAAGCAAGCTCCCAGCAAAGCAAGCCCGGCACTGGCAGGAGCTGGAGGATTTGGGTATTTGTGCTCTGTCAGGAGGTTTCTGCCCACAAGCGAGTGCCTGGGGGATTGCAGCTGAGCCTGCTGGCCTTGGGGAAGCCGGGCAACCAGCCGGCTCCTGCTTGGTAATTGGGGTAAGTAACCAGCTGCCTTTGATGTCTGAGCTGGGCTGAGAAAACCTGATGGCAGACTTCAAAGTCTGCTGCGCCAGCTCCCCTGATTATCTGTGGGCTCCTGGCACATCCCCCAAGACTGCCAGATTATCCCTGCTAATGCTGTGCTCTTCCATGCATCCCCCCCCTTACCCTGCCTGGTGCCAGCTCCTTGCTTTGGAGGCTGCAACCTCCATCCCTCCCTCCCTTCTACCTCATCCGTGATTGCTGTGGGTGTGTGGCAGTGGCATTCCTGGGTTGGGGACGTGCCTCTGGAGATTTGTGAAGGTAAGGCAGTAGAGGCATTTTTTTGGAGAGCCTGAACCCTTAGGCTATGCACCTCCTCCCAGTTCAGTTGCAAGAGCAGCTTGAAATGCAGGGACCTCTCTGTGGTTGCCCCTTGGAAGGCACTGAGGTGTTTACAGCTAAACAGGCACCACCTGTTTTTCCAAAGAGCCTTGGGCAGCAGGGCTCCCATCCATACTGCTCCAGGGCAGGTCGTGCAAGGAGGGGCTGGGAGGAAAGGGCTGTGCTATCTTTGCCTCCTCCAGCCTCTCTGATGGGACCTTGATGCCTCAAATTAGTCTCTATCCCCTTTGCCACCTGCACTTCAGTGCTCAGAGAGCCCCAGAGTGCCTGCCTATGTGAGTAGAGGTGTGAAGGGCAGGTCATTGCTGAAGGCTTGCATAGGTGGGGCTGAGGAGATGGGAGAGCCATGCAGCCAAGCAGAGGCTGCAGAGCTCATGCTCCTTCCAGAGCAGTTTACTTTCACCTGAGATGTTGCATATCAATGCCAAAAGTTCATGGGGAAACCCTCCCTTTTAAAGCTGGGTTTTTTGTTTGTTTGTTTTTGGTTTAGTTTGTATTTTTTTGTGGGGTTTTTTTTTGTTGCTGTTGTTTTGGTTTTGGGGATTTTTTTTTATCCCTAAGCAAGCAACTTTTTGCACTGGCTGAAAACCCTTCCTGTGCAAAGCTGAATTTGCTCAAGATGTGTTTTGAAGTCTGGTTTCCTTTGGAAAATTAGGCTGCTACTTTTCAAAAGGTGGGGTAGGCTATGCCCTCTGCTGTGATGGGTGGGAAACAGCAATAAATGTGATGGCTGCAGGCAGAGGAATCAACAGCTGCCCTAACCCCAGGCACCCAGATAGGGTGAGGGAAATCATGGGGGCCATATAACCAGACAGGGGATCTGGGCTGCACCCAGTTCTCCCTAAAAAGCAACATTGACCATGGTGTCACCTTCATTATCCCCAACAGCTTCCTCTGTAGCATTCCTACCTTGCTGTGGGAGTGATCCTGCTTTATCTCCATCCCTCCCCAGGCTCCTTGCAGTATGCAAGGGGAGTATCTGGTTGGCACTTGTCTGTCTGGGAGGTTTTCAAGTCACCATGATGTTGCTGGTTGCTGCTATTTTAGGTAGATTCTGACTTCACTATGGCTACACTGGGCTTGCCAAAACTTTCTATGCTGTGTTTTCAGTGGTGGTTTTCTGGAAAGCTTTGGCCCAAAGTAGCTGAGCAGCATCCAAAAAGGGTGCCTGCAAAAGGTATCCAGGGAGTTCTGAGGAAGGAGAATGGGTATAAAGGGATGCAATTAAAGATTACATCTTTAATTGTCACATGTTGTCACCTGTGTGTGGGTGACCTGACCTCTAACCTTGTGCTGTGGAATGGGAGATGATGGTACCTTGCTGGGGTGTCCTGAGAGGTGGCCCTGCTGCTCAGGTGGTGATGGTAGCCAGGCTGTGCCAAGGGCTAGAGGTCTGTAGCATTTAATCCCCTTGGCCCTGGTGCAGCACTCAGCTCACCAGTGAGCTGCACGGGCACATGAACCACTGGGCTCTGAGGAGACACTTCCTCTGCTCCTTGTAAGTACACAACCCCCTCTACTATTCAAGAAGTGTATTTTCCCTTCACTTGCATCTGGTGTAGTCCCCAGGGAAACAGGATCTTCCTCCCTGTGGATTTATCTTCCCTGATGTGGCTTCTAATGACAATGTTGTTGTTATAAAGGTTTCTCTGATCCTCTTCCTTTAGCCTGCCTTGCTGTGGTTAGTGTGTCTGGTTGCACAGATTTTCCAGTGAGGAAGAGAGTTAGTTTTAAACTGTGCAAGTCCTAGGAATTGAGAGCTGTTGGGTTTGCCCACAGAGCATCATAATTGCCACTGATGGGGCTGGGCCAGGCAATCCTATTCTCCCTGGTTTCTCTATTGCAAATGTTAACAGCGACTTATGCGTCATTACAGTTGCAAGCTTGGAGTGAAACTGTCCCCATGTGTGTGTTTATCTGTACACTGACTGTTGGAAGCTCACTGAGGTTGAACTCCCAAGTTTTGTTTCCATTTACTCTGTCACTGCTTTTCCCTCCTCAAAGTGGTAAGTGGGTTAGCTTACTGTTAGCAGGATCATCCCTGGGGTGCTGCTGGCAGCTGGTTGCTCTTGGAAAGCAGACCTCTTCATCCCTTTCCTTCTGAGACAGGAGGGTTGCATCCTGCAGCAGGGAATGGAAACCTGCCTCACAGTTGTGGCTGTGTGCATGGCTGTGTACCACTGCCATAGGATGCTGGCTTTCCTCACCAACAGATGTTCTGGGGCACTCCACCTCTTGCCAGCCTCTGCTGTATCTGCTCACCTCCCCTGAGGAGCCACAGCGCGTGGGTTCCAGTCCTGTGTTGTACCCACTTAGCCCAAAACAGGTGCTGCTCCTCTGCTTCATTTCATTGCAACAAGGGTGTGTGGCAGGGGACAGATGTCATCCTGCAGGGACCCTTCTGCCTGCTACAACAGCTTGTCCCCCTGGACTGGATTTGGTTTCTGGAGAGCTGTGTGGTGCTGTGGGAGCAGCGTGCACAGGCTGCTGAGGAAATGCTTAATGGAGGTGCAAGCCTTGCAGTGAAGAGCCTCTCCCACTATCTCCTGGCCCCTCAGGCTGTCATACAAATCAGTTTATTAAATGGGGAAAGGAGAGACCTTGTGTTTGTTTTGGTTCATTACATGAATCTCATTCCCTCTAGGAGTCCCATGGGATCAAGCAAAAGAACTTGTTTTATGGATGGTTTTTGCTTGTGATCCCTGAGCTAATTTAATCATCCAGTCAATGCTCTGGCAGCACGATGGGAGCAGTGTGGCTCAGGGGTAAATGTTTTGTGCTGCTGTCCTTTCTGGGGGAAAAAAAACCAAACCCAAACACAACTGAAAAACAACCCAAAAAACCCAACAAGAAAACAACCCCCAAAACCCCCAACCAAAAACACTCCCCACCCCCCAAAACCCAATCAAATCCTTTCAGAGAGAGTTTGTCTGCATGCCTGAGAGGCTGAGCTTCCCCCAGCTGGGGCTGTGCTGCTCTCAAGCTCCCACCATGTCCTTGGCACCTGCCAGCAGAGCAGTAGCCTGCCTCAGGCCATGTGGTGCTGACTGAGTGATGCCATGTGGCAGCAGCTGCTGTGCCCACCAGCCTTCTGGCCCCAGGTCTCCTCCAGTGCAGGTTCCTGTGGTGTCACTGCCCTTGTGAGCAGTGCCAGACTGGGATGCCCTGCCTAGTAGGATACACTTACAGAAGGGCATTGCTGGATGATTTCTGGCCATGGGGTGATTGTTCAAGAGGTGTCTGGGCTGGGCTGGCTGTTACAATGGAGAGTCTCCTGCCTGTATAGCCGATGGGCTGGTGGTGGTGCTGTAGGAGAGACATCCCACTTGAGATGTCCCACTGTACTCTAAGACAGAGCTTAGGGAGCTGTTCTCAGCAAGCACTGTGCTACTCCAGCTGGTACCCGAGGCATTGTGCTGCTGTCTGCAGCTACAGAAAATAAAGAGCTTTGGGGAGCTTCATCCCCAGATATCTGCTCCCATCCCTCCTTGGGGTCTGGTCCCTCACTCCCTCTGTTAGCCTGGAGCAAGATGCTCCATGCAGCAAAGCAAGAGTCTTGAGGCAGAGAACCATCCTGTGAGCTGCTCGTGGACAGAAAAGCCATGGCCAGTAGCACTGGGTACCTGATGTGCTCACTATGGCAGGAGGGGCCTCGAGCAACGCCCTTGCACGTGCAATGTGAGGCTGGGGTGCCATCTGTCACCCCCCAGAGGCGTGTGACTTTGCTCCCCACTCCCCAACCCCTCTGCACCATTTCTAAGCAGCGGAAACCACTGCTGCTGGGCAGCTTCCTCCCAGCTGCTTTCAGAATAGCTGAGCAGCTCTTGCCATCGCTGACTGAGAGCCTCCCCCTGCCCCTTGGGAAGAGGACATGAGAGAGCTGATTCCCATGGGGCTGCTGTGGTGCCTGGCAGCTGCCTTCCTCTTTCTCCTCTTCCTCCCGGGTGAGTGCCCTGCCCCAGTGATGGGGGCTTTCTTGGGGTAGCTGAGGGAAAAGCAGAGCGCTCCCTCAGTGGATGTGGGATGTTTGTGGGTGGGTGGCTTGGCAGGGCACCTTGCTAGGACTGTGAAGCCAAGACAGCTCCACCATGGCCAGCACTGCTCTGGCTTGGTGGCCGTGGGAAGAGGTGCAGCAGCATGTTCTCCTTTTGGTACTGTGGTTTCACTCCATAGCATTAGCCTGGACCCTGGCTGGAAGTGTTTCAGTGTGTAGGGGCATGCACACCTCTGTTGTCTGGCTGCTGGAGGTGTGGAGATAGTTACCTTGCTTCCCCCTTTCCCTTAGGAGTAGGTTTCTGAGGATTTCTTAGGCTGTGCCACCACCAGCTCTCTTCCCTGGTTCAGTCTCCATGGTCATTTTCTGGCTCTGCGCTCACATCCTGTGGACATTTTGCTCCATGTGCATGCTGGGCACCAGGCAGCAACTATCACCAGTGTGGTAGGATATGTGGGTGGACATCACCTCCCTACACCCTCTGCAGCCAGAAATGGAGGGAACCTTTGGTGCTTCCTGGTGCCTCCTGCCCTCGGAGGAGCTCTTGCTGGCTCCTTCTTCTGCTTCCTCCCTGATTTTTGTCCATGGAGCACCTCTGCAGCATCCAGCCTGCAGGTTGTCTCTGCTGTCTCATGTCCTTTGGCTTCTGCGTTGCACTGCCTTCTCTGTTAGTGGTCAACTCTGGCACTCTCTCCCTTTCAGGTCCTGCACAATCTAGGGGTGAGAGTGCTTGTCCCTCTTGATTTTAACACCCTACAGGCTTCCTCTAGTGATCCCAGCCTGGTTGCAGCTCCCTCTGAACAGCTGGCTGAGAGATGTACTCCAGACATGAACTTGTCTGACAGCTCTCTGGGCCATGGTGCTCTGGTCTCTATCATGCAGCCCCTAGTGTGCTAGGAGACAAGGAAATTTGGAGGTCTGTTGTTCTTACAATTGCAAAGGGTGTGAAGTTGCTTAGGCTTTGTACTTCAAAAAACAAGACTGAAGAGCAATTCTGTTCTGCAGAGCAATTCTGTTCAGTGTTACATTGTGGTCCTGTGCACACCCAGATGATGATCAGAGGGCTGAAACACCTCTCTTATGAGGACAGGCTGAAGGAGCTGGGGTTGTTCAGCCTGGAGAAGAGAA
>JAOEGS010003441.1:79967-96313 GCA_025447755.1 Corythornis vintsioides
CCCACCACAGACAGCAGAGTTAATCTGGCAGATTAGCTGCAGTGAAGAGGGGAGCTCAACTCCCCAGGGCTCTGGTGCTTCTTCCACCTGTAACTGCTGGTTATCATCTCCCCATGGGCAATTTTTTCCATCTGATAACTTTGCAAAGGAAGAAGATGTTTCACCAGAGAATTCCTTCCTTTTTTCCCTCTGCGTGGCCGTTGGTGCTGCCAGGTGGAAAGGAAGCATGGGCAGGGCCACCCAGAACCCTCTTTGCTTTTCATTTCCCACAGGCAGTGACCTCTCCGTGGGAATTACTGCTGCTGAAAGATTCCTTTCTGAAGGGGATTCCTTGAAGCTAAATTGCATAGTGGGAGCTCAAAAGAGCAGCAACAGGCACTTCCAAGTGCTTTGGCTCCTCAACGGCACGGAAGTGGCCAGGGTTGACCCCCATGGGGTATTGCTTTGGGGGGAAGAATACGAGGAGAGAGCCAAGCTGGGACAGCTCCAAGCATTCAAGCATAGCAACACAGCTTATGTCCTCACCATCTACAAGGTGGGGCTGAAGGACAGTGGTACATACCACTGCTCTGTTTCTGAGGTGAAGACTCCTGGAGACATTCACAGCATCCAAACCAATCTGTCATCGGGCATCCAAATCAACGTGAAGCTGATAGGTTAGTAAATCCTAATGGTTACTCTTCTACATAAAGCCTGCAGTGATCCATGTGTGGGGAATGCTTCAAGTCTGGCCTCATTGCAGCAAGGCCACACACCTGTTTGCAACAAAAGCACAAATGTACTATAGATTTTGGTAGATAATCATGGAAAAAGCACTTGTTCTGGCAAGCACTGGCATGACACATGCAGCAGCTGTCAACAAAATATAATAAACCTTTAGCTCAGTCTTTGCAATATGCTTTGGAGCTACTAGGTAGAGTTCTGGGGAGGTTGGGTCCTCCTGTGTCTTTAGTACAGAAAATTGTGAGCAATACCTGTTGCTAATTCTGAGGATCACAGGATGACCCAGCAGAATAGTTACTTCTGGGTGGGGGTGAAATTACCATTTCCATCATGGTCCTCTCTCTGTTTTGATGAGGAAATGTGTAATGAGTCTAAGAAAAATGTTAGGAGACTCTTGTTTTCCTTGCCACAGCTAGACAATGACTGTTTTGACATAGCAGGAGTTGCCTATTGGGACTCTATTTCTTAGGTGTTACATGTCCCAAGAAAAGATAAATGAGAAATAAAACCCTAAAACAAAGCCACAAAGTCTTCCCTGATGCTGGCACCTTTTTGCTTCTCCTGCCCCTCTGTTTGAGCACAGAGTTGCTAACCCCCCTGGTGTGTAGTGCCCACAGCATTTCTTCTTTGGGTTGCTGGAATGGGTGCCTTCATGGAGAGGCAGCTTTTGGCTGTGACTTAGGGTGTTTTTTCCTTTCTTATTGCTGGGCTTGGCACCTGAGAACGCCGGTGGGGCCACAGGAGATATTAGGCTTTTGTTGAGGCAGAGGATCTCTGGTTCCCTGCCACGGGGTGGGACTGGAAGAGAGTACTCAGGTTGCCTTGGGGTGCAAGGTAGAAAACCAGGGACTATGGGGGGCTGGAAGAGCACAGTGCATCTTGGGGTAGAGGGGCACCAGCAGAGGAGCAGCAAGATTGTTGTTGGGGCTGAGATGGCCGGAACAGCAGGAATGGTGCTGTGTGGGAAGGATGGTGACAAGGGGTCACAAGGTAGGATTTCTGTCCTGGTGCCCAGTGCTCTTTCCTTCTGATCAGGTCTGGATCTGCATGCCACGCTGAGAAGCCGAACAGCCACCGTCAGATACGGGCAGAGTTTTGAACTGATCTGTCAAGTGAGTGGCAGCTACACCCTCGAAGAAGTGCCAGTGTCTGTGGGATGGTTCTTCCAGCCCACACTGCCCACTGCTCATTACCACGAGCTGGTCCGGGTCTCTCCCAGCGGCACTGTGGCCTGGCGGGCAGCGCAGAGGAACTTCCAGGGGAAAGCCCAGCTGACAAAGGCTGCCAACTCCTTCAGGCTTCACATCCACAGTGCCCTGGCTGCTGACGAGGGCACGTACCAGTGTGAGGTGGAGGTTTGGAGGAGGGACACCCTGACACTAGGACAGCCAGTGAGCACCACCAGGTCCAATGCTGTGGGAATAAAAGTGGTGCTGCCAGGTAAGCTGTGCCACAAGTGCTGCTTCAGCAGAGGTATCTCTCTCTGCAGCTTTACAGCCATCAAAAATGACTGGTGCAAACAGAACCACTGATGGTAGGGGTGTCCTTATCAGAGTCACCTCTCAGGGCCACAGGAGATGGTGGTGTTGCCAGGATTTTAAGTCCTGGTTCTGTGAAGTAGTTCCTGCCAAGGGGAGGAATGGAGGAGGGCAATGGAGAGAGAATGGACCCTGAATCTGGCACTAGAATATGTCTGTATCCCCCTGAGTTTCTCCCAGTATATTTGAGGTGCATTGGGAAAATTCCAGGGCTCTGTGCCAGGCTGGGAGCCAGAACTGAGCTACAAGGTGCTGGGGTCACTGGGTGAAGGTATCTTCTTCTGGGCACAGCTGGGCTGCACAGCTGGGGCCCTGCCCAGGGCTCCCTTTTATGGCCACCTCTGCAGGCAGGGTCTGTGCTGCCACTGTGCCTGCCAGCATTGTGCAGGGAGCCTCGTCCTCTTATGGAAGAGAGATGTTGCAAATACACCACAGCCCTCCAGACAGCCCCCTGTGTGCCTGCTCCCCACCACCCCTGGCAGCAGCATGATGTCAGCTTGCTCTGCTTGTGGCTGGGGCTGCTGGAGGAACTGAAGGGGTTGTCCCAGTCAAACCCTCTCAGCCCGTGGAGGCAGGCATGAGAATCTGTGGTGGTTTTTTCCACTCCCATGTGTTCTGCCAGCAAAGGAGTTCTTGCTCTTCTTTCATGCATTAAGGACTCCATCCTCTAATCCTTGAATTTTTTGGGATCACAACCAGTCAACTGAAATTATGTGTTTTCCATGTTTTTTAACTGATGGGTTTGATGTAGCATAAGCTGCTAGGTTTCCTTCCCTGTTCAGGCTTGTTTCCATGGTGCTCTCCCTCCTGCTTCTCTGATGTTCTTTTCTCCCTGCTGCAGAGCTGAGTGCTGGGGTACTCTGTGTTCCTGCTGGGGACAAGGGGTCTGTGGGGTGGTACAAAGGCTAAGGGTGACAACAGGCATGTCTATCAGTGTACATTAGTAGTGTAAATGGCATCAAGGTGAGCAGGTGTAATTGTAGAGCATCTGAGGCAGTAGAGCAGTAAGATATTATAACATTTGGCTCCAAATGTATTGCTGCTGTTACATGGTAAAGATGGTGGGAAATGGGAGGGGGTTATGAGCAGTTGGATGTGGCTGCTGGCTCTAGTACCATGTGTCTCAAAAGCAGCATGAACTAGTTAATGATATTTGGGAAGGTAGAGAGGTAAATCTGGGAAGAAAGCTGGCACTAGCAGCAATGGGGTGAGGTGAAGCTGCAGCAAATTAAACTGCAAATCATGAAAATGACCAGCCTGTTTTCATCATGTACAAAATCTTATGAATGGAGCCTGCAGAGTTGCTGGAGTTCTTGACTTTTGCTTCATCACTTTATTTACCACTCATTGACAGTGGGTGCTTTTGGAGTTTAAATGCCACTATGGCTCTGCCTGGTAGCTTTGGATGGGAGGGATATGCATGAAAGGTCATAACAGGAGGGAAAGGAGGACAGGTTTTTCCATTTCTGACTTCTTAGGTAGTTCAGCACCTGACTTTTGGTGGGGTTCCATAATTAGTGCCTTGGGCAGACAAATGCTGCCCAACCCTAGTGGGTATGCTCCCATCAGCCTCTCAGCAGAGCCACCCGTCGTGTCAGCAGGCAGAGTTCACAGTGAGATGGGCAGCAAGAGGCTCAGCTTGGTTAATTAAATAGAAAATGAAAGGGAAAACAGCCCCATGCCTTTCTGTGCCAGAGGAAGAGGCAGGCAACTGCTCTGCCCTTTCCAGTAATTGAGCTTGAGAGATAGTGAGAAGAGACCTGGAGCTGAAACAAAGGGGCTTTGCAGCAAATGCTCTGCTTCCTCTTGAGGTGATCTTCTCTAAGAGCATAGCAGTTATTTTTCTCTTCAAAAGCAAGTGCTCAGAGCAGCAGTTCCCATGGCTTCTCTCTGAGCTCTAGTAGCTTTTCCTTCTCCGGAGTAATTTCTGCCCTGATGGGTGTCAGTCTGGGCCATACTCAAGTGAGAACCCCCCTCCTGGGCAGCTTGCTGTCTCCTGGCAGCCTCTGACTTGGGGAAAGGTTCTGTGTTTTACCTGCCTGCCCCTGACTGCAGCAGTGCTTCCAGGGGGGAGCCTGCTTGGGGGGAGGCTTGCTCTCCACAGCAGCTGCTGCTGAGGAATGCACATCCATGTGTCTGACATGTGAAGGCTGTCCCCAGTGTCCACCACTTCCCCTGGTCCTACCCCTCCTCTCCTGTGTCCTTTAAAATGGGAGAAAGTTCTCCAGTTTAAATACTCAGGAGATTTTTTTTTTTTTCCTTCTCTTTGGCAGAATTCACTTCTATGCCCCTGAACAAAGTTCCTAGCATCAGCAGGCTGGCTGAGTGATATTCCTCTGTACTAAGTAGCTGAAGTTAAGAATCGAGTGTCTTTTATTTTTCAGTATGATCAGTTCACCTGTCATGGAGTCACAAGATGTCTGAGGATGGCAGGGACCTCTGGAGGTCATCTCGTCCAACCTCCTGCTCAGGCTGGGCCACCTAGAGCAAGTTGTCAAGGCCTGTCTCCAGATTATTTTTATAGCATCTCCAGTGTCCCTCTCTGAAGATTTGTGCTTCCTTAGAGCTGGCTCTGGGCTGGCTAGGCTTTTAAATACTGAAATTGGAATATGTGAACTCACATCTGGTTCCTAAGGGCACTCAAGTCTGCTTGATCTCTTCATGTGTGGATCTGATGAACTTGTGCAGCTTCCTAATTAGGGTGATTACTTTCCTGTCTCTTCTGCTTCTTGCCCTTAGCCATTTATTCAGAGCAGCAAAGGTGCACTGTGAAATATGGGACAGCACTGCTGATGGAGTGGCCACCTCCCAGTGAATGTTGCTGCTGAAATCCTTACCACTGAGGTGAGGCAGTAGGCAGGTACTGGGACTTGTGCAAGTCCTGCTGTGGAGGAAAGTGACAGCTTTTTGGTGAAAATACACCTGTCTGCAGTGTGGAGAGAAAATGAGGAGCAATAGTATGCAAAGGGAAGAGAGCAGCCTAAGTGGACACGAGCAGGGCCACGAGCTGGAGACAGAGGCAGTGTGTAGGGATGTCAAGAGCCATTAGTTGGGATATTTTGCATTGACCAGTCTCAAGAGAGACAGTGATGGCCCCAGAGGTGGACTTCTTGAGTTTAGAGACTAAATGCTTGAAGGAAGGGAAAATGCACAGACTTCCTCCTGTGGTGTCCTCCCTCTTCTCCATCAGCTATGGTGGGAGTAGCTGCAGTACCCTCCTGGTCCACAGGTCCCCTTCATTGTCTGCTGTCATCACAATCTTTGTGGAGGTGCTGTGGAGGACAGTGCCCTGCTGAGCCCTCCGAGGGCAGGGGTTGAGATGCTCTGCAGGGACATGACAGCATGTCCTCTTCAGCCTGTCAGACAGCACCTAGAGAATGAGTTTAAGGGAACTCAGTTGCTACCAGCTCCTGCAGCACAGGGCATCCTGCTGCTCTGCTCATATAAATGGAAAATGCCAAGAATGGAAATCCAGGCTACAGTCCCTTGAAACCCTGAGGTTTTCTTGTGCTGAGTAATTTCTGCCAGCTCACAGATATTTGTGTGTGCTTCTACACCTGACTGCTGGCACCCTCTGACAGAGGCTGTGTGTCTCAGCATGAAGGGGAGGGCTGGAGGGAAACACAGGCAGGGAGTTTTGGGCCTTTTGAAGAGGCATGTTTGCAGGCATTTTGCTGCTGGAGGAGGAGAGGTGACAGCAGAAATTCATGTGCAGCAGGAAGGGGGGGACCCTCAAACCAGGAGCAGCACAGGAGCTGTGTACCCTGCTGGGGGGTCAGAGCTGCAGGTAGCATGCACAGATCTCCTCTCCTGAACTGCTCAGTGCTAAACTGAGCAATTGCTGGGTATAATCACAGTGGATGTTCAGGACTCTGTTCTGTGCTTTCCAATTAAAAACCACAGCAAACACTTGATATGGTGACTGTTAGTGAAACCCAGGCAGGCTCTCTAGTCTCTTTGAGATATAAGACACTCATTCACAATCTCCAAAGCTGTGGCCTGCTTTTATCACTTATGTGTGAGCCTGCTGATAGAAGCAGTGGTAGACAAACACAGTTACTTCAGAGAGACTTTGCTGCTAAGCTCCAATGTGGTGGCTGCCTCTGTCTCCCTGTTCCTGCCCCATGATCCCCCAGGTGTCTCCTCCATTCCTGCCCTGCCCACTAGCCCCCTGTGATTCACCACCATGGTTCAAATAAGGGTGTGTGGATTTGCTGTTTTCCCTCCTTCCTGCACCATCCCTGCTCCAGCATCCTCTAAAGGGTCTTTGTCCTCTGAGCACCCTCTTCTTCACTCCTCTTTTGGCAGATGCCTCAGACCAGCCTTATTCCTCTCCTTGCCAGCTTCCCTGTGTCAGCAGCTGCACCCAGCATGAATTTTGTGTTGTGTTTTTTCTATTTTAGAAAGCAAGTTTCAGATAGCTACAAAAGAGAGCTCTGTGGAGATTGCTGATGGTGCTAACGCAGCCATTGAGTGCAAGATCACAGTTGCCCAGAATAATTCCCAGTTTGCCATTACCTGGTACCACCTACCTCCTTTTCCAGCAGATGCAACCCCTCTGCAAATCCTAAGGGCCGACTACAGCAGCATACCGGAATATGGAGCTGAGTTCAGCTCTCCCCCACAAAAGACCAGGTTCCTGAGCCAGAGAGTGTCCAGTGATGTTTTCTCTCTGTGGATACTCTCTGCAAACCCAGAGGACCAGGGCAGGTACTACTGTGTGGTAGAGGAATGGCTCTGGCTGGTGAATGGCTGGTACAAGCTTGGAGAGGGAGCATCGGGAAGGACCACGCTGGAGTTGAAGCTGCCAGGTGAGCAGGTGGTTATCTCTTGTAGAGGTGCTGGTGGAGAAGGTGGGATCATTTTATGCTGGGACCCCCATCAGGCCCATCCTAAGATGTCAGGGCTTAGGAGTAGCAGCAGCTCCTGCATTAGATCTGAGACTTAGGGATGCAGGAGAAGTTAGTGCCTCCCAAAGGAAAATGGGGATTTAGGACAGTTTGCCACATCCTCCCAAAATAACCAAGCTGGTATTTTTTCCACAGACAGATGATGTCTAATCCTTCATTACAGAGGGGATTGTGGTGTTTTCTTTTCCCTCTGATGCATGGTGTTCTTGGATGCTTGTAGTCCTGTGGTTAGAAAACCTTTCCTGGGGCTCCTGAGCATCCTGAAGCAAGACACTCATTTTTGCTTACCGTGCAGTTCATTGCTGCTGAGAACAAAGCTCAAGGCTCAGCTGTTCCAAGGTGGGGCACTGCACCACTGGGGTGCATGGTGGGTCTCCCTGGATTGGTTCTTCCCTCTCTCAGCCTCACTTGCTGTATGGGATGCAGCTCTAAATAAAGCAGATCAGAGAATTGCAGCTTCCTAAACAGCTTTTGGTCCAAATTATCACTTATTTGCAGGGAGTGGGAGGTATTACTGAAAAGGGTTGTGAACAGGGGGCAGAGAGGATGCAAGGAAAATAAATAAATAAATACAATCACCCCAGGTAGAATGAGTCACAGAAACAAGGGATCTGTTAATGTCCTGCAGAGGCTCTTGCAGAAGACCATCCCCATCCCCCATGCTTCAGTGCAGGAGATTTTCACCAGCCTGTGGGCACAGACAGGGGCATTTCTATGACACTGCAACATCACATCTTTTCCTGCTTTCATCCTACTCCAGAATGTGAGCTGCAGCTGAAGAAAACCAAGCACAGCATCTCAGTGAGAGAGGGTGAGGAGGTGACACTGCACTGCCTGCTGCAGGGTGCCCATCTGTCCATCACCTGGTTTTGGGGGCAGGAGAGTGGTCAAATCAGGCCCCTGCTCACCCTTCCTCATGATGGCACCATCAAGTACCCCTGGGAGAGCCTGGCAGGGAGGCTGCACCTCCACTGCCCCACACACCTAGCCCACTAGCTTGTGTGGGTCCCCTGTGTGGACAGTTTCAAGTCAGCAGACCTGCATGGTCCTGTAGAGCAAGTGTAAAACATCTGGACATAGATCTTGGGTAAAGAGGAGAAAGTTGAGAAACAGCACTTTGAGATGGATAAACACATACCTCAAGGAGTTGTCATGACCCTTCATTGCAGGCCAGGTGCATCTGAAGTCAGTCAGTGGTGTTGAAGCTATGTGTCAAGTGAGGGGATTTTCACAACCAGGATTAATGGGTAGGTGTAAAGAGCCCAGGACAAAAAAAAAAAATAAATGGAGAGGCTGCAAATGAGGGCTTTTCAGCTAGCATGGGACAGAGCAAATGTTGTTTCTTTGTTTTTAAGTACCCAGAGGGTCCACCAGCAGTGTAAGAAGCCTCCACCTCAAATGGGGATCTGTTCTGCGGGAGCTGCTGAGCATGGGGATGGGGGCTCAGTGCAGCTCAGTGTGGCTGAAATAGGATAGCAGAGGGGCAGGCATCTGGGGGAGGCAGGAACCTGCTTTGGTCTGGTTCCCTTAACTTTCCTCTTATCCCTCTTGGCTCAGCAGTGCATCCTCTGGCAGACCTCTACCTCACCCTGCTGTCAGTCACTGGTGTCAGGTGGGAGCCCAAGAGGGGGGAAGTGTTTGTGACTCTTTTCCTTACTGAGACCAATCTGGAATGGGTTAGATGAAGACCCATGCTGTTTCTATTGGGATGTTTCAGCTGGAGCCCTGTCTGACCTCCCAAAACAAGAAACTGAGCCCTGATTTCTTTTCCCCTTCTCTTCAGGCAGCCTGTATGAGTTCTTAAATTGGTAGCTGTTAAGACTGAGGGAAAAGTGATAAGAAGATAACCTATATAAACAGTAGGAGAGAGAAATTCAAACTACCCTGGGGCTTCACTACTTTTTTTTTTTCTTTCTCTTTTTTTCCTTCAGAGTCAACAGTTATGTCTAAGATCTGCTCATCCCCATCACTGCTGAACTTCATCCTATACTTACCACTGGTTCTGATCCTTCTCCTGGCCCTTGCTGTCTTCTGCTGCTACTTCAAATTTGGAAAAAACAAGAAGGGCAGTATCAAAGGAGGAGAGATGACAGAACTACAAGAGGCTGGAGGGAGTAAAGAAAACATAGCTGTTTATAATGGCTATATGTAACTTGAAGGAGCAGGGTCTGGACAACTGAGAAGGGCAGAGTACTTGTAGAAGGAAACTTAATTGTTCAGTAGTAGCTCTTGCAATTAACTCTTGAAAATGCATGTTTTCTTTCAATGGTACAAAGAAGCTTTCAATTGTTTTCCTATCAGGTTAGGTACCCACCCATTTCACATTTTGTTCACTGTGATATGAGATCCTTGCTGTGTGCATCTCCCACTGTAGGCAGAAGAGGTGTTATTTCTCTACAGGTATAAGGGCAAAAGCATCTATTGTTTTGCACTGACACACAAAAGTACCAAATTGCTACTCATTTTAGGTGAATTGATAAAATCTATATGGTATGCAGGCTAAAAACCAATGGCAGAGCTGGAAATGGAATATTGGTGTCCCATTTAAGGACACTTGCCTTTGCCCACCCTTTTCTGGGGAAGCTCTTGGACACTGATGTCCCTTTGTTCTGAGAATGCCTGTGCCTAATGAGTACCTTCTCCAAACAGAAATGGGTCTTCATCATACAACCTGCCACAGGAACATGAGGACTGAGGAAGGCTGGCTGAGGCTGAAGAAAGTCCATAGCAGGGCTACCATAGCCATCCACAAAAAATGAATCCTGATGACCCAATAAGGGACTTTCATGATAGTCTTGGATCCCAGAAGCAAGAAGTGGACAGCAAATGGACATCTTCAGGATGAATTTACAAGGACTGTCCATCTCTCTCCTTTGCTGGGACCACTGTAGCAGAAGGCAGCATCCAGCCCCCTTGTACCTGGGCTGTCTGTGGGTTAGGAAGCTGCATGTTTGAGACATGGTATTAGATTCCTCCAGGTTGTGCTATGTAATGAAAAAAGCCATGTGAGTGCTTGATTGTTTATGCTCTGGGAATCTCAGGCTCACCTTTTCAAGGCCAAGATCTCTGCTACCTGAAGTTGATTAGCTGATGTTTTAGAGGAAAGGAGACTTCAACCCAGTCACTGTAAGTCACTCAACCCCTAATTGTGCAAAAGGGGATGTGGTCCCAGTGCATTGTAAGGTCAGGCATCTGGGTGACACGCAAAGCACCACCCTTAGACAAAAACAGCCAAGTGAAACACACTGATGATGTGAACATGCTTCCTTTGACTGGAGGGAGGGTTGGAGACACCAGAGCCCTTCTAGATGATCTATCCAAGTCTGTCACTTTCCTTACTATTAGAAAAGATGCTTGCTCTGTGTATGAGGAACTAGGAGGTGCTTCAGTCCTTTTCTCATTGGAGAAAAAGAAAAAGAGGAAAAAAAAAACCACTGTTTGCATACATTTGAAGGCTACCTCTTGTTTCCCTATTTAGTCACCTCTGTCTGTACTGGCTGGCTCCAGCTTTCTCAGCCTTTCCCTGTGGGTTATGCTTTCTGGACCTTGTTCAGCTTTTCCCTTTGCTGCCTTGACCCCAGCTGTCTATCCTATGGTGTGAGTGCTGAGAGCTGCACGTGGGGCTCCCTGCAGAGGTTTCCCCCCTGCCTGGTGGGTTATGTCCTGTTTACACATCCCAGTAGGATGTTTGATTTCCTGTGTGCCTGTGACAGCACAGCCCTGTTTGTGCTTGGCTCACCATCAGCAGGCTCTTCTCCTGCAGATTTGCTGTCTAGCAAGTTGTTTCTCCACTGTGTGTTCAGGCTGTTGACTTTTCCTATCTAATTGAAGCACAGTTTGCACGGGTCTGTTGAACAGCTTTCTGCACCAGTTTGTGAAAGATCCTGCTGTCTGTCTCAATAATGCTTTAACTCATGGACCAGTTTCAGTCTGTTTTGACAGAGAAACAGATGCTCCCAGGACATTAAACTCCTACTAGTTTGATGAGAAATTGTAGCTGGAGGCACGTGAGTTGTCCCACCAAGGGAAGGCTGCAGTGTGTGTTGCCTGACAGCCAGCCCCAAGCCAGCTGTGTGTTGGCTGCTTGGCACACAGCCCACAGAGTATGGGAAAGGAAAGAAGGAACCATATTTGACCATAAGCTATTAACAATTAATCTGTGCACATATTTTATCCACCAGTTTTGTGCCATCTCTCTATTTTCCTTCGGATTGTTTCTTTAGATTGCTCATAAGAGTACAGTGGGAGTGTATTTCATAAGCCTCAGTAACATCAAGAATATGTGATGCCTAATGATTATCCCTTCCCACAAGGCTTGCAGCCTTCTTGCAGGGGAGATTAGGTAACTGATGTGCTCTGTTCTCATTTAAAACAAACCCTCAAAAGTTGGGTGGTTTTTCTTTTTTTTTTGCATTCTTTTAGGTGCTTGTAAGTACTTTGTCCCTGTATCTCTCTGAGGATTGCAGTTAAGATGATGCAAGTGTTCAGTTTTGCCTTTGTTTTAAAAATAATTTTGCCTTTTTCTTGTCTCTTGGTGTCTCACACTTCCTCAGGTGTTAACACAGCAAACTGCTAACAGACAGCTTGACAGCCCATTCTTTACGTCTTATCTCATCAAGACCAGTCTGGTGCTCAAAAATCCAATTTATTTACATTGCTACTCATTACCAGACTGCTGGGGTGGTGGAATAAGACAGCCCCTACCCTGCTGTAGCAGTTGCATAAGAAGGTCAGTCTCTATAAGCTGTGTGAGCTCTATGAGTAACCTGTCTGGATTTGGTGCCTGCCCCAAGCCCTTGCTCAGCCACCTCAGCACTCCATTGTAGACCTGTAGAGGTGTCTTTGCTGCCCTCTGATATTCAAATACAAAGCTGCAGATTCTACTGCAACTTCAAATTTTAGAGTGCAGTGGATTGGGAAAGAAGATGGGCAGAGAGAGGGGGGTTTTCCCCAGCAATGGGGCACTTTCTTCCTCTGTCTTGTTTTCACCAAGTTAACTAGAGGCCTTTGTAAGTAGCAGGTTTCTATTCACACAGGTATAGCAGATTTAATTTAAGTTTGTGAAGTGTGCCTAGAGCCTTGATGAAAGGGTCTCTGAGAAGAATGTGTGTTTTTACAGTGATGGGGTTTTTTCCTCTCTTTTTTTTTTTTTTTTCTGGCTTTGCTGGATCACTGCCAAACCTCTTGGCTATATTAAGATGTTATTTTTTCCTTATGAATGAACTTAGAGTTGCAATTTACCACAGAAAAAAAGCTCCAAAACGATCCTGTTTTTCAAGAGAATGTTTCACTCAGTTTAAATAATTGTATGAAAGGAAGAGTGATGTATGCACGTGATGGGTCAGGGGATGGTGTTGACTTCTGCTGCTGGTGCTCTCAGCCACCTTCAGTCCCATCACCATCTTTTTTCTGCACCCTACCCCTGAGGGATATTAGAACAGCTGATAAAAATATATGTTTAGCTGTTATAGCTGTAGAGTGACCTGGTCTCTGTTATAGCCCTGTAGGAGAAAATAGTGCAGCAGCACAGACCCTGCAGTGTCCCTGTCACACCCTGTCCTCAGATGTACCTATGCCCAGGGGACATCCTGTGTGAGGGCAGTGTGTGGTGAGAAAGCCCAGAGTCCTTTCATGGGTTTTAAAGCAGCTTGAAGGGGCTACAGAGCAATGCAGAGCTTGATCCAGGAGGAATTAATCCACTGAGAAGCAGTTGTACGGGGCTATAGAAACACCAAAGCTGTGTTGTGCTCTTGTGTTTCTATAGGAAGGTATGGAAACTGTAAGCCAAGAGGAGAGCAGCAGTGCCTCCCAGGCATTCAAGCACAACTGTGTGTCCTTCAGCCTTGGTTTGGGGCATCTAAGAGAAAGCAGAACTGCTCCTAAAACTCTAAACCTTCCTTAACCAGCAAGAAACCTCTGCATCATCTCTGCCTACTGCTGGTTTTTTTGGTCCTTCTCCTCCAATCCTCCACCTCCTTTCTCAGTTCTAGCAGAGAACAAGAGATTACAGTCTTATAGCACAGTGCAGGAAAAGGCAGCCCTTGCCCTAGAGTGATGCACAGAATGTTAGGGGTTGGAAGGGACCTAGAAAGATCATCTAGTCCAACCCCCCTGCCAGAGCAGGGTCACCTTTTTACATTTAGAAATGTAAACTGGAAAGTGAAGTCCAGGCACCACTTGCCTTTGCAACATGGACAGGAAGCAGAATACCACAAGCAACAGATTTGAGTATGTGCCCCTCTGGGCTTTCTTGCTTTCATTCATTCCTTTTTTTTTTTCCTGTGTGTTCCTAAGGAGAGTTGGATGTTCATAAGTGATGCTGGCAGGGAGCTGAGCCCTCCTATACAGCCAGTGCCAGTGAGCTCTCCAGGGACATGTGGGTGCCAGCTTGCAACTGCCACTGCAAACCACTCGCCTCCATCAGCACTTTTATTTAAAAAGAATAATCCAAGCAGGGGGTATTTTGTCTTTTAATTGCCACTGTGCTCATTGCCCACGCAGGTGTTGAGTGTGAGTTGTGTGCCTGGGATTCTGGGCAAAATGAGGGGACGGGGTAGGAGCTGATCCTCCGGCATCCACACAGTCTCCACAGGCCTCTCCCTGGGGCCATCATGAAGGCAAAGTATAGTGGGGATGTCTGCAAAGCAGAGAGTGACCTGGGCTCTGTGCTGCTCCTTGTAGGGGTGGGAAGAACATTAGTTTCTGGGACTGTTGACTAAGTGTGAAAATTCCCTGGTGGTGTTGAAAATGTTGGTTTTATCATTATTTTAAGCATGAGGGAATGAATGGGTGAATGCTGGGAGCAGTATGGCAAACCCATGAGGGCGGTGACTCCTTGCAGCCCCCCTCATGGGATGCTAATAGGGAGGAGATGCCCACTGTCCCTTTTGAAGGAGAAGGGCCGTGACCAATTGCTGTTAAATGCGGCAGTAATGCCTCACACAGTGGCCGAGGGATAAAAGGCAGAGGCTGCTTGAACTGTAAAAGACGTTTCATTTCCCTGGTAATGAGGGAGACACACTGTGGCAATGAAACTAGGGAGAGAGAGACCGTGAGATGCTAATTTCTGCTCCTGCTGCCACTGCCACTTTGATCTGAAGCAAATGCCCGTTTTAAATTGCAAACGGATGCAAGTCAGATATTATCCAGCCAGTGGCTTACAGGCTTAATGAAGTGGGAAGTACACTTCTGCCTGATAATGTTAGGAGAGGCAGGCAATTCAGAGAGGAATTGATGAAAGTCCAAAGAGACAAGGAGGAAAGATGTGGTTGTCATGGGGTAACTCTCACCACCATCAGCGTTGGCATGAAGTCCCCTCTTTTCTGTCCCTGGGAAGCTATGCCTATGGCTAAGCCCCTAGACCCTCTGTGCCTAGAGAGAAAGTTATGAACACACTGTCCTAATATTACATGTCTATTTTTTAAGTCACACATACTGTACAGGCAACACAAGGTCACCCTGCTCTTTGGTCTGCAATTTGATGGGTTCCCCAGGTGAGGCAAAGTAGCTCATTTTGTGTTATCATTTGGGCATTTGACTGGACTTAAGTCTAAACTTGTTGTGACTCAACTGATGAGTTCATTCTGGTGCAGACCCAGAGGCTCCTGATAATGAGGTCATCAAGCCAGAAGCAGTGATCTGGGAGCCTGATAGCTCACACTGGACAATCACATCTCCTTAAGACTGATTTGGACACAGATCTGACCTGTTTTGAAGAATTAATGTCTAAAGGGATATTTATTACACTTTTCCCTAACACGAAGCTGTTGGGTCCTATGATCCTGACAGGCATTTTTGTATATCTTGTGGGGGTATTCAGAGGTTTGGATGGTTCTGCAAGCTGCTATGCTAGACTAGCTAGACATAGGAAAACTGAAGGATCTGCAGGCAGCTGGGAAGATGGGACCTCTGCACCAAGTAAAAAACAAATGATCTGGCTGTTGAAAAAGGCAGGTGTGGCTCACAAATCTATTAGGTTCTTTAAAGAAGTCAGTGAACGTTTGGATGAGAAAAATCATATGCATGTAAACTGTGTGAAGCCAAGAGTCTCCATGATGTCCCATCATCAAAGGATCTCATGGAAACTAAGTAGTGATGGGGTAAAACTGTAAGGTTCTTGTGTGAATAAACCATTTGTTAAAAATATATGGCAGAAGGGAAAATAAATAGTTCTGACAGAACAGGGAGGTCATCAGTGATGTTCAATGAACACACAAATGACCTGGAAAAGAGGATGAGTACTAAGCAAAGAAAGGTAATACTAAGTGAGGCAAGGTGTTAGGAACAAGGGCTCTGATTAAATGCACAGGGGTGTTATGAGACTGAGTGACTGGTAATGAAACAGAAGATGACATTTTGTGTAGGTGACTGTAAAGTGAGACATGGGGGCAGAAAAATCAGTCTCGGCTTCACACATAAAATTATGAGCACTGATCATTATCATTCAGAGCTTGATGTGACAATAGCCATGCATGTATAACATCCATATGGTGTTCAGAGCAGTCAAGATAGCAGACAAGAAGTTGTGAATTATCAGGAAATACAGACCAAATTAGCATAATTTTGCTGCTGTGTATACTTGCAGTGCACTTAGAGCTCCCATGGAGGGCTGTTGCTCCACCTCCAGAGAGGACAGCAGACCTGACAAGGACAATTACAAAAATTGGCTGGGCTCATTGATTGAGCTTTATACTAGATTTGAAGGGGGAAAGGGGAAAAACCTGTCTTGCAGGAAACAAACTGGAGACAATTGTGGGGTGTTGTTCCAGCTCCACTACTAACTACCTCAGGCTTGGTACCAGTCAGGAGGTACTGTAGTGTTAGTAACTCACTCAAATGCCTGTACACGAATGCACACAGCATGGGGAACAAACAGGATGAACTAGAGATCTGTGTGTGATTTCAGGACCATGATCTCTTTGCAGTCACTGAGACATGGTGGAACACTATCATGGATTGTTGTGCTTTTTAGGAAGGATAGGCTGGCAAGGTGAGGTGGGGAGTTGCTCTCTATGTGAGAGAGCAATTGGAATGTATTGAACTCTCCCTGGGGAGCAATGAGGAACAGGTAGAAAGCTTGTGGGTGAGGATTAAGGGGCAGACTAATATGGCAGACATTGTAGTAGGTGTTTACTACAGGCCACCTGATCAGGATAAGGAAGTTGATGAGGCCTTC
>JAOEGS010003442.1:0-18680 GCA_025447755.1 Corythornis vintsioides
TAGGTGATCCTGCTCAGGCAGGGGGGTTGGACTAGATGATCTTCTAGGTCCCTTCCAACCCCTAATATCTATGAAATAGTTATATGAACTAGCTATCTTAGAAGAAATGTAACAGGCAGCCAGAAATAGTCGTGTGTGGAAATTCCACCTCTTCAGTAACAACTAATGCTTTCAGATTTTGCCTGGAGATGTTCTTAAATGCTTATTGATTACTTTTCTCACAGTATTCTATTTCAGTAATTTTTATAGAAAGAAAACACATAAAAAAGATATACCCTTTCTTCTCCAATCTCTGTCCATTAAATGACTGTTACCAATTTAATGCATTGATGTTGAAGGTCTTTGAAATTCAAAGGTGTGTTTCTCTTCCTATCCCTAATGGGATAATAGCATATACTAATGCACATGCATTTGTTCTTTTAGTCACAATTTCATAAGAATTGCAAGTTGCAAACATTATTGCTTTATGATTGTTGTGCAATTAGACAAAAGAAGATGTATAGAGACAGGCAAATTGAGAGGACAGAAGATGCTGATGCTGACATCCAATAATATGATTCTTTTTTCTAAACTACACAAAGTTCCATTAATAGTTTGCATATTTCTGAAATTCACCCTTGCAAAGAACTCCAAAAACAGAGACCTAAAATCTGGCAGTACTTCTATTGCTCATTTGTCCCCTCCTTAAACACTTCATCCAATACACAGCAAAAAAAGAAAGTGTGATGTCCTAGTATAGCCATGTAAAATGTACAATAAATTATTTTCAAAAGGAAGCACTTTAATGCTAACAAGCACCAGTGTTCTGCTTCGAAGCTGTCACCAAAGGACACTTTAGACATTAGAATGCATTACTGGGTGGTAATGGCAAAAGGCTATATAGAATCTCACTGCTCATTATTGCCATTTAATAATTTTCTTTCCTGTTTGCAAAATGGATAAATGAGCATTTACATGCTCTCAAACCAAATTGTATAAATCAAAATTGATAAAATAGTTTTAAATAGCTTTCACTTAAAAGAAGTATTGTTTTGATCCACTGCAACATTCCTGCTATATGTAGCTACAGAGTATCTTCTTGCATGTTATGAATTTTGCTCACTGAAAATTAAAAAGTGAATTATTTTTTTCACATTTTCAGGATAATTGCATTTAAGACAATGCAATTTGACCTAGAAATTTGACTTATAGATAGTTGTACAACATATAAATTTGTCACAGCCCACCAGGTTCTATCTCTAACTTATGCATTCACAAATTGTATGGATGTTGTGGTTTAACACCAGTCAGCACCCAAATATCAAACATCAGCTTGCTCACTTCTTCCCACTCCCAATGACATGGGAATAATAATAATAAAAAAAAAAACAAATGACCAAAACCAATTGAGACTGGTGGCTTTGACTAAGAACAGTTTAATAAGTAAAATAAAATAATAACAGAAACTAATAATAAGGATATAACAAAAAGACAGAGAAATAAAACCCAAGAAAAGACAAGTGATAGACAATGTAATCCGTCACTACCCAACGACTGATGCCCAGCTAGTCCCTGAGCCTCTCCTCACCAACTCCACACAGTTTATATATATTTACATGACATTCTATGCTATGGAATATCCCTTTGGTTAGTTTGGGTCAGCGCTCCTGGTCATGGGCCATCCCAGTTTCTTATGCACTTGCTTGTTGGCAGAGCACAGGAAATTGAAAAATCCTTGACTTAGGATAAGTGCTACTTAGTAACAACTAAAACAGTAGTGTATTTTCATTATTATTCTCACACTAAATCCAAAACATGGCACTGTACCAGCTACTAGTAAGAAAAATAACCCTATCCCAGCCAAAATCAGAACAATGGACTTCAAACAACGTTCAGATATAATATTTCTTATGACTGATGCATAACCATTGTAATGCTTTAAAACCACATTTAATAGTACACCTTCCCCTTGCACTGAGTTTAGCCCTTGAACTTCAGTTTTGGAACACTTTTTCACACACACAATGATTTACCCATATGACAGACTATATGCTTACCTCTCATCTATATATGTTTGTCCTTTAACATGTCATAATACAAAAGCACATAAATCTAAGTGCATTGCCTCAATTGTGTATGAGCAAATGTGCTTCAGAGTGCCAACAAGGATTATCCTTAGAAAGGAAGAAATCCATGAAGATGAGAGATGGAAATCTGCTGTGATTACCATCCATGAATGAAATAAACACAGTCCCCTGGTTTGGTGTGCACCCAAATGGCCCTATGCTGGTTTAGCAGGAATGGGGTCTGCTGTGGCTGGGAAATACAGAGGGCTGGCATGTCCTTCTTAATTTTCCCTCACACTTACAGGAGTTTTCCAAAAAATCTTTATCAGAGAAACTAGGACAGACGTCACTTAGTGAGATTTTGTCTTTGAAGTCCAGGGATGAGACTGACTTTCTTGAGATTGCTAAATCACCCAATTCACTTTCAAGACACTAACATTAGTCATAGCACAGAGACAAAATGATTCTATGATTTCACTTCAAAACATTTTCCAGTTCAAAAGAAACGTACACCAAAAGAAAACAAAAGAAAACAAACCAAGAACAAATCCCCAAAACCTCAGATAGAAGGAAAAGATAGATTAATGAAACATTGCTCTTTCTGCCAGAGTTGGAGATGAGCTCCCGAGAGTTCACTGCGATCAGTGATGTGCAGAGTGAGGAGCACTAGCACTGCCGCAAACGAGAACAGCTTCTGTCGGAAGTACAGCTGATTAATCAACTTGATATTACCCGAACTGATTAAACAATGAGACGTCCTGGGGTTTTGCTGTCTGTCCTGATGAGTGCTCATCATAACTATTAGTACTAAACCCCAGCACGTCTCCCTTGGGAGTAAACTACCTTCTAATGTTTTTCCTCTAAAGATTAATTCCATTGTTATGGAACCTGTGTATTAAAGGAACTGTAAACTAATCATTAGTCATTTTCAAACAATCTGACCTTTCCAGCTTTGACTGGTGGAGTGTTTTTGGAAGAGGTCTTGTTCAGTTTCCCTTATTCACATAAGCTGGTGTACTTAAACAAATAGGAAAGGGACTGATATGTCTGCAGTATTGTGTTCATTTCTAAAGCAGAAAAAGTGGACATGTTTTAATGAACTTTTTTCTTTTTTCTTTTTTTTTTTTTTCTGAAGAAATGTTTAAAGGATTAGCAGCTGTAGAAACCATTAAAACCTTTGCTTTGTTCTACCTAATGACCCAAACCTCTGCCTAACCTCCAATACAATAAGCTCTCTCTCTAAGACCCCATTAAACTTGTTACCTGCAAAAGGAAACAGTTTTTAAAATATGCATTTTATCAAAGATTAAAGAGTGTATTTGTTTCATGTCATTAAATAATTTCTAAACTTGGAAAAAAATCAAAAGTCACGTTTGAAAGAAATATTCTATGTGTGTCTGAAATGGGTTTCCCTTGTCTATGATTCTGTTTTTTAACATGATGACTATGGTCTTACCGCTTTTAAGGGGTTAGAGAAGGCCTCACATTTCTACATGACCATATATCCTTGTAGTTGTTACCTAGTTTCAATATTTCACCTTCTAACAAGACAATTCACAATTTCCCTACATGTCTGCTTGTGAGAAAGATTCAATCTGACAGACCAAAGGCAGGAAAAGGCAATTATTTCCAACTTTGTATTCAGGCTTTTTTTTTTTTCCTGATTTCCAGTGATAGCAGCTTTTAAACACTTAACAGCTTTGTTAGCTTAAAACAAATTAATATCAATTTTAATTCAGATGTCTAGTTTCAAGAGCAGGAAATATTTTTTCTAATCTATTAAAACTTTTATCCCCCCCAGGGAAAAGAGTTTAAAAATAGTCTTATGAGTAAAATTCTTAAGTCGTTTGGATTGGATTCAACAATGAGCATCCTACCATGCACATCCACTGGATTTTTTCTAGGTAACTTTTTTTCACTAAGTTTTCCTGATATGTATGCAGGTCAGAATAAACAAACCCATGAAAAACTATGAGTCCAAGCCCTTGAGCACAAAGGACACAAAGAGCAGCTGTCCAGCTTCAACCCTGCAGGCATAATAGCAGTAGACTGGTGATTCTGAGCACTGCAGTTCCCCACAGGGGCATACATCCTCTCACAAAAGCTTGCAAGATTTGTTTGGTTTTTATTTCTTTTTCTGTTCTTTTTTTCTCTTTTTAAAAGGTGTGCACTAGGTTAGAGAAGGGCCTGCTTATATTCATTGCTCACAAACTACCAGGTGCTCAGATGCAACAAAAAAAAATCCAGAGGCAACTGTTCAAATTTGTTTAGGTTCAAAATACTGCTGGTATCTTTATGGGATATTTAAATATTCCTAAAGCTGTGGAAGTATCTATTTGTTAGTCTTCCTGGTAAGCACCTAAAACCAAATTATGTTTCCTATTGGCTACCTAAAATGGGTATCATCAGTGGGTATCAGTAATTTTTGTAATTACTGTTCTTTAGATGCTTATGCTCTTCCTCATTTTATGTAATTGTGTCTAAACACCTACACATATGTAGGGTGGTGAATTTCACACAATTACAATGTTTGGCATGACACATCCCCTCCTCCAGAAAACAGTCCCATACACCTGACATTATACCCATGGAAGAGGAATTTTGTTCACCATTAAATACAGGCAGGGTTTTAGACCTTCATGTCAACACCTTTCTTCCTCTGCTTCACAATTGCCTTGTCATCTTTTAGAAAAACCCATGATATAAACTTGACTTATTTTCCATTCTAGTCAATGGATATTTTGTTTAAATAAGAAAAACAACCTGTGCTTTTCAAACTGTGCTCAGGAAGCCCAGTGGTCAGCACTGGATTTCTCAAGTGCATCTGAAAGCTAACTAAGTAAAGCCAGACTATTACCATAGACATTAACTGTGCATGGGTCCACCGAAAAGTGTTATGAGGTCGTTGACCTAAGAAAGGGTGACAATCTTTTGACTATAGAACTAGATTTGCAGTTTGTAGATAGATCAGAGGAGCTGAAGTGATACTGATTAACATATGTTTTTCTGTTACCTCAAAATGAAAGTTCATACTTGTTTTTCTCCATCCAAAATGTTTTTAGAAGTGGAATCCTTACTTCAAACCTCCATCCCATAAAACAATTTCCTTTCGTTGGTTTGCTGGCAATTTAAAATATTATTTATTTTTTTAACATGTAATTTTATCATATTTATTTAAACTGCAGTTGCAGATTTTTAAAGCTGTGAATAAGGCCTGTAAGAAATAATCTACTGTACAAAAGTCTTTAAATGCTAGTAATTTCAGTCACATTTGCAGTAGATGACTCACAGCCAGTTTATGAAAAATAAACTAGAAAGGCCAACCCTGTTCCCCCTCACCTTTCAAAAAGTGCTGCTAGCAAGATTTCATTATTTGTTTGTTTTGTAATGAATAAAATCTATTAGCAGACAAGGTATTGCAATTGCCAGAACATCAATACAACTAGTTTTAACTTCAGATGCTGGTTGACTTGGATGTCAAAGCTCCCACAGTTGTTGGGAGCCTGGCATTAAAAGAACATATACAATTCTAAGCCTAAATGTTAACAAAGCCTGTTGGCATCCCAGAGGAGATTAGGTTGCTGATCTTGTAAGGATCAGCTACTTACTTAGTGATGTTTACACTGACATTGATGTAGTGACATCCTGATCTAATTACATGTCAATAAACCACAGTCCTGATGCCCTGAGAAGATCAGGAGAGGATTACAAGAACTACATTGCCAATCCTTAAAGCCTAAAGAAGCACCCCTGTGATTTAATTACCATGAATTCAGTAACTGTAAAGCTATTGTTTTAAACGGAACAATTATTTTCATAATTAGATTGTATCCCTTTAAACCTGTTGCTTCTAAATTTTGCAAACATTCTGCATACAATTCACTGCTTTAATGAACACTCTGGACACTTGTTTAGATGTCTCCAGGTTATTTGTGTCCTAAGATTCTAAATCTTTGAGTTTAAACACTTTTAAATCCATGTCATTGTTTTCATGTTCTCTTGCATGGTTCCAGAGAGTTAACTTCAGCACTATTCAATCAGTGGGTGTGTTTGTCTCTTCCCCTTAACACTGCCAGAATTGGATGACCTATGCTGCAATTTTAGGCATGAAGGAGTGGAAGCTCCTTCTCAGAGAAAGGTGGAGTATCATCTCCAAGTTGGGAAACCACCCATTAGCATAGATTCAGGTCTGTATAACAATGTCCTGTTTTGAATTAGAACAGAACTAATTCTGTTCATGGATTTTACTTTTCAGCTCAGTTCTTCTAACTCACTGCACTGTCTGAAGTCAGCAGTGTGTTTCCCAAGCAGTGTCTGCTCCTGGCAGTGATAACACCCCCTGGTTAGAGTTAGTACCAAGGGGTGGTGTGCAGACCAAAGCCACTGCTGGATATTGTGTGCCATGCTGGGCTGCAGAAAGTAAAAGGCTGCACCTGTGGGGAGGAGCAGACAGGACAGGTGACCCCAAACTGACCAGTGAGGGATTCCATCCCATATATGTCATATTTGGTATAAAGCTGAGGGATCTCAAGAGGCAAGCTCTCTTCTACAATGACTGGAATTCAAGGAGGAGTCTGTCCTTTCTGCCTTCAATTCTGATCCATGTGCTTCTGAATCCAGTTCCAGAATCCAGCTCCTGATTCCCATTCCCATCTGCTGCTGAGTCCAGCTTGGGACATCCCCAGTGCCTGCTCCACAGCATCAGTGACAGCAATGATGTAGTTTCCACAGGGAGAGGGGTTGGGTTTGATATTAGGTTTGTATATATTCAAATTTTATTATTATTATTTATTTTCCTTAAAGATGTTCTACTTTCATTTTCTGATTGCTAAATACCTCTCCCTTATTCCCTTTCTCTTCCCAAATGGGGAGGCAGAGTTAACAGACACCATCTGTTAACAGGTCTAGCAGACTGCCATGACCCTAAACCTTGACAGACAAACAGAAGTACCTCTATGCATCACACTACAGATGTGGTTGGTACCCACTTTTAAGCACTTCCAGTTAAGAAAAGTACAACTTAGTCCAGAACTAGTTTTTTTAGCATATTTGTTATTGTTCTTGGAAGGCTTTTTTATACAACTTAGAACAGAGGGAAATCTTTAGCTTATGAGTAACTGGATTGCTAGTGACATAAATGAATTCCCTACCTTTTCTAAAAACTCAGAAGACTTTTAAAGCTTTGACTAATTTTGAGCACTGTGTCTGCTTCACACTCAGGTGCGATTTTGGTTATGATCTTACTAGAAAGTAAACTTATTAGCAAGGTGCAGGCAGCATCCTGCAGCACAGAAGCTTCTCTCAGTACAAAGCACTCACAAGTGTTTTGCACAATCACAAACAAGATATTTTACCTGCTTCTTTTCTTAAGCACTAGAAGGCTGGGAGTGGCTCTTGGAGTTGGGGGTGAGAAAACTAGACAGTTTTATACATTTAATTTAAACCTAGAGCTTTAGAATATAATTTTTATTTAAAAAGGAAAGCTCTGTATTCTGTCTGCCCTGCTCTGTGGGGAAGGGGGTTGAAGCAGATGACTTCCAACTTAATTTGTTCCATGATTCTATGTCAAGTGGTGAAATCCATATAAAAATACATATTTTTTTCTGCTCCTTCAGCCTTCCCTCTTGCTTTCCCTAGTCTCTTATTTCATCATTTTATTCACTCTTCAAGTAAACTATCGGGTAGGGCTGTATAAAGCTTTCATTATGATATTCAAAGGTACACAGCTATTTCATATTACTGGAAAGGACACAATCTTCAAGAGCAGTTGAGTAACTTATGAGTCGAAGGCCCACTTTTAAAAATGACTCATGCTCTTTGAAAGTCAATGTAGTAGTGCTGTTCCATGGGAGATGACAGCTTTCAAACATTTCCTCCAATGCAACAAATTGAAAATAAAGGAGGTTTTCTTTAATGGTAAGCTTTTGAATGATGAAAGCACTTGGGGGGATACGGATGACATTGAAAACTGACTCTCAGGGTGTTTCAGTGGTTTTGCAGACAAACATGTTTTTATGGAAATAGGTCCTAGTGTGACCTCAACTTGATTTGATATAAATTGTGCTACAGATAAAAAACAAGAAGGACCAGGTTCAACCCTGATAGATTTCTACTGGCCTCATTGATTTAAAACCGGGGATAAACATGGACCAAGTTATTTCAGTGTGAGTATGTGAAATAACTGCTTTCCATGAATACTTCCATTCTACATACCTACAGCATGGTCTATAAGAGTAGTAATAACAGCAGGCACTTAATGTTTTCATCTTCAAAGCACTTTGCAAACATTAGCCAATAGGAGAAACTTATGAAAGGACAGCTGATGAAGAAACAGAATTTTTTGTGGAGGAATAGAGAGATTTTGTTGTACACTAAAGGAGCTTTTATAAACTCTGTATTTTTCAATTCATAAAAGACTGCAAAAAGAAAATACTTTATTGCATGTGGATCTAGATTTCATTACTGCAATATACTGCAAGGACAAAACACCTCTAGCAAAGGGTGCTGTATATCTTTGTGACCACAAAGCTCTGATGCTGCAGGATACTAAACTATGTGCCCTTGCGTCAGCAGAACATGTAAACTTTTATTCACCTTTCAGCATACGGATTTACTATCTTACCTGAGACACTCATGACTTCATGCAGTCAATGTGGCTGGTCTCTTTACTTTCTAATGACTCCTGGGAATTTGAGCTCCTAAAAACACTAAATCCAAATGCTACCTGAATTAGAGACCCAAACCAGATGATGTGGATGTTTTGTCTCCTCTAAGGGTGTCTGCTCCTCTCTGTGAAGCTCATTACTTGCTTATGAACTTTGCTGGTATCTCTGTGGTTAAGACTGGTATACACACAATCTCAGAGCTGTTCAAGACTCTTTGTAAAGACACAGTAGAGTTGGAGGAAAGCCATTTATGTACAGTCAGAAAAAAACAGCATGCAAAAAGAATAATGACATAGTAATCACTCAGAATTTACTTCACTGACTGAACAACAACCCTAAAAATACCGTTTTCTGTTTTCAGCTTGTCTGATTCAAATAAGAAATGTGAACAAAAATATCTACTTAATTAAAGGAAGAAAAAAAACCCCAACAACCCAGCCTGAAGAAAATATTGAATTGAACTTAAAGTCAAACATGTTAACTTTTAATGTTTTCCAGTCTCATAACATAAAGGTTTGTTAAAAATCAAAATGAAATGTTTCTGTCAAAAAACTGGGAGAAAAAGGTTATCCTGAGGAGTTGGGGAAGAAGTTGCAAAATTTCCTGATACACTGCAGCATACACAAATTTTTGTTCTGTCTAACCATATAAATCTTGTTCAGTGATACAGAATACTCTGTTATACTCCTTTCCACACCTCAGTGGAGGGCTGGTCACATTGAGCTGTAGTTTTCCCATTTCTTTCTGTCCTCACCATACTATGAATTCCTGCATTTACCTTTTGGGAACTTTCTCATCAGGAAAGGGAGATAAGTTACCAACCTACCTTTTCCCAGACACCCAGTATTATGTTGTGATTGGTATATTTTATTATCATTAACCAATCATATGCCCAATTAGCATTATCCTGCTCTACAGATGAGAACTTGTAACAGATACAAGACCAAGAACATCAATGGGAAGGGATTGTATTGGTATTAGACTCTACATCAAAAAAGGAATATTCTTTAAAAAGCTACTATACTGCATTAAGCTGAGAACTGCAAACCCTCATTGAGTTCATTGCACATAAAACTGAGGAACTTAAACATGTCCCCATTAAATCCCATTTTCCAGGAAAGAAGAGGGGAAAAAAAGAGCATCCCCAGTGACTGCTTTAAAAGAGAAACAAAGAAAAACAGCCTGGCAATTTTTAACACATTAAGGTCACACTACACTATGAACAATTAATAACTTATTATTAAAGCATTGTCTCTGTAGCAACAAGCAGAACTGGGAATCTTCCTGAGCAAAAAGAGCCCTGTTTACACCTTTTCTTACTCATAGTCACTTTTGCTTGTGATTGTATTTTTTTTATGGTTCAATATTTACAAAAAGACTGCAAAATTAAAAGACATCCCACAGTTACAGAAGACAACATAATTATAAGGGTCAACTTGATAAGACATATAATCTTCAGAAACCTGCAGGTTTGCCTAATAAAATATTTATATCAGTCACTGTTGGACACCAAGTGAGAGCAATGGAAATGAGTTCCTCAGGAGTAACTTTTCAGCACATGTGAAAATGTCAAAGAAATGTCGTATTTGGGAAGATTTTCAGAGGAAGTCAATATTTTTTTCTTTTTCTTTCTTACTTGACATAATTGCAAATTAACATTCTCTTTAAGGCATATTGATTTATTATTTTACTGTCAAATGATTTTTGTTTATATAGTCCACATATTTGCAGTTGATCTTAGACTTGTATAAAAATAAGTCATTCTCTATCAGTTTAAGATCCATATTGTTATCTACAAGGTGAACCTCAGTGTCCAGAGTGGAAAACATTTTTGTGTAACCATGGGGCAGTTGAAATAGAAACAGAATAATGGGATCGCAAATTTAAGCTTTACATTTTAGTGAAATAATAAGGATCTACTTTCATATTTAGATTTTTAATTTCACCATATATAAATATCTTTAAAATATCTTGATATCAACTCATCAGAGCTGGAAATATTAATAAAGATATGAAAGAAAAGATTAAAAAAAAAGAGGCAAACCTAAAAATGAAACATGGGAGGAAAGAAATACAGAGAAATCCTGGGGTTCTGGATGTATCAGCATCAAGCATGGACCTGAGAACAGATTACTCTTTGGAAAAGGCAAGGAAGGAACAATCAAGTTGCTGTGAATCTAGTCAGAAGCTATTTCTAAAAACTATATTAGAGGAACCAAACATCAGAGTGTAAAAATTGCATTGAAAACACTTACTGCAGTATCTAATATAGCAACACCTGCTCTCTTGCAATGTTACTATAGCACTGAGAGCTTCTGGCTCCTCTGTTCATTTGAAGTGTGCTAGCAGAAACCCAATTTTGGGGTCTACATTTGAAAAGCCAGACTTCCAGGTACATTGTAAGAAATTATGGAGAGGTTGCTGAAATGAATAGTTGATAGAAAACTTACTGGGAAGTGGTGCAATAAAACACTAGTCATTTAGAAACAATGTTGGGCTCATGAGGATTTTAAAGACTAGAGGGCAGGAGCTTGGTGTTCATATATTACCCACGTCAGAGGCAGGTAGAATGATGAATGCTAAAAAGAAATCTCTTATCAGATATTTCTGAATGATTTAAACAGGGTCAAAGGAGTTGTTTGGATGAAAAGACAAGGATTTCACAGGTGAGATATGAAGAAAGGGACTCAGAAGCTTTCCTTCTGCAGTGGAACACTGTGAACGATATTGCGTGGCAAGGAATGTCAGCAATAAATCATATAGATCCTCAACATGATCTCTTTCATTTACATATGTGTGTATATATGTTTGTGTATGCGTATGTATGTTTTTAAGTCATACTGCTCTAGAGTAGAAGAGACCCATTAGTATCCAGGCAGAAATCTTTACAGAAGTCTCTTTTGTAACCTTCTGTTATGCACTGAGACAAAAGGAAAAAGCAATCAGTGATGAGAAAAGAGAGAATCAGCCAGTGCAGAGTCTAACAAGTGTCACTGCTGAGCCTCTTTCTGGGTGGTAGGAATTATAGTGCACTTCTCTTCCGGTATGTTTTGAAATATAATTGCAAATTAATTACCATGTCACAATAAACAAACAGCTACAGCACACAGCATATTTACTGTACAGAGCTTTATTCCATCTCTCTAGTACTCCAAACAGGTGTTCAGTGTTACCTACAGCTAGAATTGGGGCTACAAATCAGCATGAGATTCATCAAAATGGATCCCTGCCACTTCACACTATTACTCCAGCAGATATAATTCATACTGCTCAGCAGTGGAAGCATTATATGCACCTTCCCCCAGCCTCTTTCTCCCTCCTTGCAAAAATGTCAAGAGAGACAGAGAGAGAATATCGAAGGAGATCCTGAGTGTCAATGAAATATCCCACGGTGCTGAAGACAGAGAAAACATTGGCAAGCTGCTTTAATAAGGGAACTCTGCCGTGCCATATCCAGGCCCTAAAAAGAGGGAGCAAAGCTTGGGAAGGGGGAGAGATAGGAGGAAAAAGGGAAATTATATACACTGGCTACAAGATTTAGTTATGTATATTTGGGAATCATGTAGTGGGCTGTAAGCTCTTTATCTAGAGCTGGGACTGCACTGACATTGGGACTCGTTGTTAAGAAGTTACAGGAGGTGCCAGAGAGCTCTTTAAGGACATACTATGTGTAAGGTTAAATTGTGAAAATAGTATTTTATTTTAACAGATGACTGAGACACAGTCAAGTTGTGCTAGTGTTCATATATACAGATTCATACTCCATACTGATTTCCAAGTGCTAACTGTTGTGTAGGCAAGTTCCACTTGCAGGAAATCTGGACATAGATCCAAAATAGAAAAATTAATTAATTTTTAAATCCAGTTACCCTGGTGCCTTGGAGGAGTTTGAATCATCTCAGTATGTTTTTATTCTTGCTGTAAGGAAGTTCCACATGACATTGTAGATCCTATCATTCAGATGCCACCTGACATACATAGTAGAGAGATCATTTTTTCTTCTATACTTGTTTTTTGTCCCCTGTCAGTCTCAGCTGTACTACTGAAATGACTGGAAAATCTCATTCTCTCAGAAAAAGCACTGAGATAATTTCTGACAGAAACCAGTGAGCTAAACCTTACCCTTAAGAAGGCTGTGGTTAGGGAACACCTCAAGTGAGACTCTCCTGCTTTCCATGCCCATCTCCTGAATGAGAGAACGAGAAGGATGCAGAATGGCATCTACAGTCTCCTACAAATTCTGGGACTCTCACCAGTCTGATGTGAACCTTAGAGATGCTCTGGACACTTCTCTGCCTCTATTCCTCTGTCATTTTCTTTCAGAGAAGGAAAGTTGAAATGAATTCATACATGTCTCATAGCATATGCTATGTTCTAGTATAACCCCCTCCCTCCATCAATTTTAAAGCCCATTTTTACCCCACTTCAAGATGCCTTTAAATTTCCAAAATATAGCAAAAGTAACATCCTGGGTTCAAGTCATTCGTGATGATCACTGCAACCCTTTGATACTGGTATCATATGCATCCACCTAAGACAGGTACAATGGAGTCCAGCTCATTTTATAGGTTGTCCAGAAAGTAGGTGAGTGATTTTCACTTGACCAAACTATCCTCTGCTCTCCTGTTTTGACATCATTCTTGTTCAGCACAGATATATGATGCAGCAGCACAGCAACAGCCTTCCAGCTCCTTGCAAAAACACTGGGACACTGTGAAAGTGTGTCCAGGGATGCTGAAAAGAGGGAATCAATGGCAAGCTGCCCTCATCCCAGGCCCTACGCCATCAGTTGTGCATCTTGGAAAAGTGAGGTGGCTTCAGTGCTGCCAACAGTCTTTTAGTGAATAGACAGTATTCTGTCTATTCATGATGTGATTGGTATTTTTAATCTGCATGTAGCAGAGTAATGCTTTTCTTTTAGATGTAGACCCATTGCCTTTTGCCATGGATTTGAAAGTTTAAATTTAGCAAAACATGTTATATGCATCTACACTCTAAGATCTTTATTTTAAAGTGAGCTTAATGCTGATGTATTATATTATGGGCTTATTTTTACAAATAGTTCTGACCTGATTGTATCTTATTCTTCAATATCATCCCTATGTAGCACTGTTGATTGCAGGCTAATGGAAATGTTTCATCCAAAACATTCAAACCTGCATAACTAAATTTACGACCCTTAATCTATATTTAAAGTACCTAGAATTAAATGGCCTGATTTTCAGATGTGCTGAGCACTCACAGATGTTTCAAATACCAGAGGGAGCAAGCATTAACATGCATACAGCAAACTGGTTGCAGCCACAGTGCTGAGGCTGCTGCATCTCTGCCACACATCACAGAGATGGTACCAATCTTGGAGAGATTAACAGCAGTCAGGGGAATAACAGAGGGTGCCTGTCAGCCTCCTGATCTCTCCCAGTAATTCATCTCTTCACTAAGACAGAAGCAAATTCATAGCATTTCCAGTTCATGCTGTTATATTAATGTTTATACAGTACAATTGTTTTTACCAGTTTCAGTACTGCTCTGTCAGTAGCTGCACCTGAGTTTTCTGCATGCAGTATAGTATGACTGTGCCAGGAAAGTCACAGTTCCTGAAAAACACACTCTAGTAATTGTGGCAAGGAGTCCCCAACAAACTTTACCTTTGTTCTTCAATATGAGAGTCCTCATTTTAATATTAGCACTCTTAGCAATCATGAAGAAACATATAAATCATTAATCTGTTCTCTAATCTATGAAGAAAGGTAAGTAGTTTTTTCAAAACAAATATGCTTCAAGGCTTCAAGGGTTCATTAGCTTACTGGTCACCGGTGTAGTTTGGTGTCATTACATGGTTTTGTGCATCAATGGACATAGTACTGGGAAAACCAAATATTCCCAAATTATATGCAACTTAATGATCTACATAGCAGAAAAAAAAGTAATCATAGAATATTAGGGGTTGAAAAGGCCCTCTAGAGATCATTAAGTCCAACCCCCCTGCCAAAGCAGGATCACCCAAGGCATGTCACACAGGAACACATCCAGATATGTTTTGGGTGGCAATTAGAAGTGTATTTCTCCCTTGATGAGATTAAAAGTGCTCCAGGATATAGGGTGTTTTAAACTATTTGCAGAAGGATGAAAGATGCATCATGCATCCCTGTCCAGTTAAAAAATTATTAATATTTGACATACATGAGTATCAAAATGAAACTCTTGAATTTCAGCAAGACAACTGTTTGCAGATTATGTTTTCTTTTGAGAAGGAAAATGAATATACATATAATCATACTTTTTTTCCCCCTCCTATGTACTTGATTGTGCAAATCTGCAAGATCAGAAACAAAAAGTTCAAACAGCTCCTCTACACAATTATTTTTTAAAAAGAGATTAAAAGTAAATTCATATATCAAATCAGTGGAAGATTATGACTTGAGCAAAAAGTAACAGCTTCCCGTTCTGTTTTGTTTGAGTTTGTTTGGGTTTTTTTTTGTATTGAGAAGAAAAACAGTCTCTTGTATACACAAAAACATGCTACTCAGTTTCTTCAAATATATTATAGCCATAAAACCAATTTTAACTATTCATTTCAATTAGCTTCTACAGTGTAGAATAAACTGTAGTGTCTGGAGTTATGCAGACTTAAGGCTCTTGAGTGGGAAGTGGAAATAAATGAAGTTTCAGAATAAAATGTTCATCACAACTATCTCAAGCTTGACACAAGAAAAGCTGCTTCTCCTATTACTACAAGTCAATACATAGCAGTACAATATAAGTGTCTTCCATTTTCCCCTATTTCACGCTAGATTTGTCTGATAGATGAGTGTACTTAAGTAAATAGCACATGCAATTTTAATAGGACAGGTGCTCTAAATGTACAGGGAAGGTCATTCCTATTATTTCAATTAACAGCATAAGCTACAAAAACACATGAGAGTGAATTAATTTAAAGCTTCAATTTAATGCTACTAGTAAGGACATCCTTAGGCCTCTTGGTTGTCTTGACAACTCCTGCATCCCAGTCTGCAGAAGCCAATCTCTGCTGTTCCCCTTCTCAGCATACAAACAGTTCAGATAGTACATTAGCAAAGAATATGATGCCCATGTAAATGTTGAAATATTTTTGTTGCCATAGAGATAAGAAGAATGGCAAAAATACAGGAGCACTTGACATACTCCAAGGCAGACTTTTAATTAAAAAAAGCCTCAAATGACAATGCCAAGATGGCTGAACATACCATAGTGCTTTTATGCTAACCCACTGCATACAAAATCTGAGTCCAAATAATATACTTGCTGCTGAGAGGTCGAATAACCACAGATAAATAACAAATGAAGAGACCCAGTATTTTCAAGAGGTGAAATAATGTTTTTTTTTTAATTAACCATTATAAGGACATGTTTAAAAAAGGTATACAAATCATGACAATACTGTGATTTAAAATATGAGAAACAATATCACAAATATTAATGAAAAATATACAAGTTGAAAACAACAGTAATTAAAGTGTATTGTAAAGAATGTGACTAGGCAAAACAACCTTGTACCCAGTGAGGATCAGTATCTCAGCTCTACATCTACTTTAAATATACATTCAATTCCATACCTACAATTGCAAGCTTGTATGTAAGAAGTTATGCTAAAGTCAGGTGAGTCACAGCAAGTATTCAGTTCAGCATCTACATTTTTTTAACATGCCAAGAACGACTTAAACTCATGTTCTTACCTGATGAAACAAAAAACCTAGGCCTGAGAAAAGGTGATAAATTATCATCTAATTTAGTGACTTGTGTTCCTCTTCAGTTCCACTAACACCTTTTAAATATTTGACTTTAAAACCAAAGAAAACAGGACTGCTTTGATGAATCCCCAACCAAATAGGAACCATTTTGACATGTGATTAATAGACACAGAATCCCAAGGAGTGAGAAAACTATATGTTTAATTAACTCTGCTACCATTTTGTATAGAGCCATTTGACTTCAAACTTGCCATAGAAATGTCTTATTTGCAATAAAGACATGGAAATGTTGGCCTGAATCCAAATAAATATTTTATGCACTTATCGTAAGACTGATAAGTGGAATTCAGTTCTACATGAAATACAAAGTTTTAACTTACGACATATTTTAGCTGCCATTATTCATTGTGTTTGGGATTTTTTGTCTCCTAAAGTTTGCAGATGGACCTATGTTCTAAAATCTGATCTGTGTAGCTTATGAGCTTAATGCTCACAGACTCTTCCCAGGCACAAGCACTAGACTGTGATCCCAGTGACTCATACTTCATCTTTGTGAAACCTCAGTCAAGAGATGAACAAGAGGTTTTGATCTTTGAAATTAGTAAACATGCTTTCCTCTGGGTGTAAACATCACCAGTTAGCTATGCTGTTCACATGCACTACACTGAGGTAGCTTCCAGTTTATACTTGTGAGTAATGCAATGTCTTCATTTTAACTTAGGTTATCTTTAATGTTCACAGTCTGGAGTAAACTTCAGGCTACCCTTCCTCTCACTGTCTGAAGTTGCCAAAACGAGATAACATGATTAACTTAACACAGCCCAACCCCAAGGGTCCTTGGACCTCCCTGTAAGGCTTCCATACTCAACATCTCAGCATCCTTGTGGCCCTTATGAAGACTGAGATTTTCAGCATTCAGGACATCTTGGAGGCCTAAGTGGTCCATAGGGCTTTTGTCCAGGCATGATGCCAAGTGAATGTGTTTTTCTAAATAGTATTCCTTCCTGAAACCTGCAAAAAACCTTAGTGATGACTAACTGGTCAGTATGTAAACCTGTTTTTCTTTAAGATGTTCTGTATGACTACATGGGAAACAGCCAGGTGCCTAATAGGTACAACAGAAGGATGTTCATTTTTTACTGTAACTCCTGGTTCCGTCTCTTAGCTTAATACATTATGGTCTTTTTATTCATCTCTACTACAGCAAAGGGACCATCTTGTTAGATGGGAGACAAAGCTTCCTTTTGGTAAATCACCTCTGAATAAGTCAAAGATCAAGTCAAATCAATGCACTTTATGTCAAAGGGAGAGCAGCAAAGCACTCTAGTGGCCATGTTAAATTATCCCTGGACTTTCCTAAAGTACAAGAAAATGTGTTGATAAACTGGGCTTCTGCTTCTGCCAGTGTATGCAATATTCAGTACCAATGTATTACCTGACCCAGCCTAGCACAGAGAAATATGATCAGCGGACTACTGAGGGAGGTTATGAAAGTAGACTTAGGTTTCAGTATAATGTCATTTTAAAAAGAACGACAAAAGTAGAATTCTACAGGAGTGCAGTAATACTGACTGACAGACTTTATTAGGGAAATGTGTATTTATTTTTATTCAGAATAAGATTACATATTTTAGTGACTCTAATGAAAGTAAATTGTTATCCCAACCCGTGGGTCAGATATTCTAGCAATTTGTCTCCCAGCTTCACAACTAGGAAGCTGAGGTCAGGGAGACATAAGGCCTCTGAGACAGCAATCTTTCCAGGAACCTGCCCTCTGTTCCCAGCCATCTAAATGGAGTGATTCGATATCAAAAGAACAGCAAATAGCAGAGAAATAAATATTGTGCCTGATTTTTCAGCCATCTCTGTATATTTCTTTACCAAAGAATCAACTAACTATTGACTAGATTATAAAGTAAAAGAAATATACTCTTCTGTAGATATGTTGTTGTTCATGTCTAGCACTATTCCCATGAGTAACTCACATGGTTATCTTTCACTGACTATCATTTTCCAAACTCTTATTTGTTTGGATAAACCATTTTCTGAAATAAAGCTTCAGCATAAAAAAAGCTATATTGATCTTTACAAAAATTCCCTCTGTTAAATGCATTCAGATATTAGGATTCATAGATTCATAGATATTAGGGGTTGGAAGGGACATAGAAGATCATCTAGTCCAACCCCCCTGCCAGAGCAGGATCACCTAGACCAAGTCACCCAGGAACAGATCCAGGTGG
>JAOEGS010003442.1:19093-61768 GCA_025447755.1 Corythornis vintsioides
GTGGCCCTGCGTTGGACTCTCTCCAGCAAATCTCTATCTTTTCTGAACTGGGGTGTCCAAAACTGGACACAGTACTCAGGATCAACTAGCAATTTTTGCCCATAACTGTTGTAGTCAAATCCTTGAATCAGTCTTACATTACCTGCAAGATGTATTTTTAAGTATCGTGCCCAAGTAATCCATGTCAGCTGTACTAATAGTCCTTTGAACATTTGGCCTATAATTTTGCTGTTCAATACTTACATGTGTACAAATATTGTAAAGGGGGTGCATAGGAGCTTGAGTCATGTTTATGTTGCACTTCTGCAGATTAACACGTAGATCTTTAAATGAAGGATGCAGTGCCAGGTAAAAATGCTTAATGCATCTCTGAATATCCATTTTAGCTTGGCATTCACATGAAAAGCCACTTAGAATCGTTACGCTCCAGTAATTCCCAATCAACTTACTGACAAAAAGGTGGGTTAACAGGTCTAATTGGTCTTTCCATTTAAAATACCAGTAATGCAATGAACAGATTGTTCATAGTAATAATAATCAGTGCAGTATTTATGACAAATCTCTCAATATGTTTATATTAAGAGAGTCTAAAAATTGTTTTGAAAGGATGTGGGTAGAGGTAGGAGAGTTAAAGGTATTAATAAAATTAATTCCAAACTAATTAGGCTGCTTCTTCCTTGTTCTTGGGTAGGAATTTAAATGAGAGATTTGGGTCTAAATAAAAGGTAAGTATGCAACCCCCATGTGTGATGGCTTCAAAAAGCTTCACTTAGAGTCTTTCAGTAAACAAACAGTTCCTGTGATTGAACACTCTCTGTCTGTGTCAGAATTTAATTGAGGATTGATTAATTCCTGTCTTTTAAAAGAGAAACTGGATTCTGGAATCTTTGAAGATCTAGCATGGGAGATTTGAGCTAAGAGGCTAAGGACAGACCAGCTTCTTATATGGAGTCCATTCCCTTCCAACTCTAAAACTGTACTGAAAATGCTCAAGCATATTGAAAACAAATACAGCAAACTGTAAACAGTGAAATTATACACAATAAATTGATGCAAAAATAGTTGATATTTGTTGCAGGATATGATGGTTAATTCTTTAGCATGTTATAGAAAGTAGAAAAGTAAAAAACAGCCTCACTTATTTTCTTAACACAGCAGAATTTGATGTCATGAGACACAGATCCAGGATGCTCTCTGTTTTTATTAGTGTGTAGATTGCAAAGCTACACAATTTAATACTTTATTCTGTCATTGATATTTTCCTGTATTTGTTAACTCCAAGTGTTCCCCTCCCTAGTTTCAAATACCCAATAGCAATCTTCCATTCTGACTCTTCTCCAGCCTTAGCAGTTATG
The DNA here is from genome assembly GCA_025447755.1 of Corythornis vintsioides. NCBI lineage: Eukaryota > Metazoa > Chordata > Aves > Coraciiformes > Alcedinidae > Corythornis > Corythornis vintsioides. The sequence continues at coordinate 20,449 of JAOEGS010003442.1, forward strand.
TTTGGATGATCACATTCAATTTTTCTCTGCCTTCATTTCCTGTGTTCTCACCACCACTTTTTTTTTCAAAGCTGCTTTATATCTCGCCAGCTTTCAAACTAATTATCTGTCTCAGCAGGTTGCAGTTACTGCTAGGATGCCTTCATTACTTCATACTATCTTTGGTGCTTCTAACTTGTTTGTAACTCTCCTTTCAGTCATCTATAAGCACTTCAAATGGCAGGGTTTGTAGGGAGAGCTAATAACATTTATTAGCTTAGCTGAGACAGTTGGGAAAAAAAAAAAAAAGCTTCAAAGTCCATAAGACATTTCTCAGGTCATTTTGACTTATTAATGTTATTTTCTTTCCAGAACGACACTTTCTACTTTTATTTTATATGCTGAGTGAAAGCTCCTACACATGATAAAAAAAGATGATACCTTGCTGGAAACTTGACCATCAAGTGAAACAATCTCCTAGAAACAAAGAAAATATTCCAGAAAATAGACTACAGGCAGCACCTAGGGAAGTGGCTGGTGGACAGTGATGTGCAAACATACTGGCAACTTGTAAATAGAGTCTTGGAATCAGGGATGCTGACTGGAACTGGGATACACAAGTTACAGATTAAGGGTCTACTAAGAAGGTAGAAGAAAATGAAGAGAAAAATGACAGCGAAGGGATTAGTTTCAGCGAAAAGTGAAAAAGAACAATGTCCATGTTTGTGAACTCTAGAAATCCACTCAAAGGCTTTAGAAGCATTACTGAGGAGGAATTCTTATTTTTCCACTGATAACCAACATTCCCGATACTTGCAAAGTACCAGGCCCTGACTGTTGTGAACTGTAGCATGTTTATAAGGAGACAACTCGTTTTATGACAGTTAAATGGCTTCTTTGATTACTTGGGATCAAAGAAAATAAACTTTTCATTCAGAGATATAATCCCTCCTCTTCTAATTCTCCCCACAATAAAGCAATTCTAATAACATTTCATAAATGCTTATGGTGTATCCCTGTTTGTTTTGTCTGTAATCTCTGATGACACAGGAAGAATACACATGGACCAAATCTTAAGCTCCATTTCTGTTGACCTGTATAATTCACAGGTGACTTGGTTGCTGATCCCAAATGATATACAAACACACTATTGTGTGTCCTCATTCTACGGATGATTAGGTGAGAAACAGAGGGAGAGACTGAGACAATATATGATGTCATGGTACTGCAAGTCTATTCGGGATGGTCAGATTTCTCACAAGAGACACAGCCAATTCATTGTGCTGAACTTCTGTCACTCACGCAGGTTGTGAAGCAAAGTCCTATTATCTTCTGTGCCATGTGGCTAAGAGATGGCACGTTGCTCTCAGGCAGGGATTGTGCGTATGCATAGCAAAATGAGTTTACAGAGTATCTCTAGAGATAGAGCCCTCTGCAGATGATTTGCCACAACATACTTCTACAAAGAATAAAAGACTCGCAACTGATACAATAGCTTGAGAAATGACTACATTCAAGATCAAAAGAAGCTGAACTACATAATGTCAAGGAAGAGAAAGCAGCGAAGAGCTGGGTTACTGAGGACAGGAAAAATAAAGGCTTAATCATCCAGGAAGATTGAAAGTCATATCATGAGATGTCTCATGAATGCCTCAGTTTTGCACCACCTTGTAAGCAATGCTGCTCCTTTCTGCAGTGCAGCCATAGAAGGCAAAGTTGCATGTCACCAACACACACGTAGCAACTTCCAGGGTCATTTAGCAGATGTTTAGGCATGCATTTTGAGGAGTGGTTTAAAGTGTCTTTCCAACCACCTCCTGTACAAGATGCAGGTGTGCTTGCACACCTCGAGCTGCTTTGCCCCAGACTACCTTTTATTTTATAAACATGCACGTAACTGTGGGCATAACAATCTGATCCAAACAGCCTCAGAGCAGAGGCTGGAGCAAGGCACTTCTCCCATCTCCTTTAAAACCAGAATCTTTTGGCCTAATTTTCAGAGGTGACAAGAGATTTTGATCACTGCACTGATCTACCAAAGGATGCATAACTTGCAATTTCCAAATAATAGACTGGTTTTAATCAACTAATATCTTTTGAAATTTTAGTCCACATGACATACCTAAATTGACACTTGTGCAGGTGTGTGTGTACAGGGAGGAGGAATTAATGTATTTGAGAGGATGCATTAGTCCACTGCTGAAATGGAACATGAAAACTGTCTGATTAAAAATAGAAGAATATTCATCCACAACTAAAAATAACATTAGATTACCTCTTCCTCATGCAGCCACACAGGGGACTAGGCAAGCTGAGCTAAAGCAAACTAAATTAGAAATAAGAAAATGGTGCTAAAAAAGAAAAATATTCTGACAGAAATAAGGTCACAAAGAAAAAAAAAAGTATTTACAGAGAAATGCTGGAAGCAACAAAAGATAGAAAGGGACCTCCTGTAACTCCACATAAAGGGACTTACTTTATGGGTGAATGAAGAAAAATGATTTAAAACTGTAAGGGAAAAGGACACATAAGAAGTGAACACAATATTGAGGCAGAAATTGTTGAATGCCTAAGGTTTTTGACACACTGTCAATCACCATGAAATAGCAAATCCCCCAAAACAACAATAACAAAAAAAGTTGAATTGAATCATACATTTAACCAAATAGGAAAAATACCACTTTTCTTCACAGACCAGATATTGGCTGAATGTCATTCAAACAAAGCTTAGATCAGGAACATCAAATTGTCAATTGCTATGCAAAATATAACAAACATCTTCACACTTTCTATAGGATCTTCAACTTACTCTTTATGAAATATATGCAGAAATAGAAATCTGAAGAAAGACAGTTCATCTAATTTTGGTTGGAAGAGTAGATGCTTGCTCTCAGATGCTGTTTCTGTTTTCTTGAAATATAGGGGCTTCTCCTACCCCAAATAGTTACAAGGAAAAAATAATCACGTTTCCTCCTTGATGTCATCTTTATCACTCCTCTTTGAAATGTGGGAAGTTAAGATTAGAAGACCAACAGACTTTCTAGTTCTTTCTAGAAGGGAAAGTGCAATCTGTGTATGTATCCAGATCTTATTTAATGGCATTTGGATTAGTTCTCTGTTTCTTATAGACTGTGTCAGTGCGAAAGAAAGACCAAAAGAAAAACAGATACAAGCAAGAAAGAAAATAAAAATTTTTCCAATAACTATGAATGCTTGCAGCATTCCAGAAACAGAAGATTAAATAGCAGCACATGAGATAGTTTTTGGTGAATGTCGAAAATACTACCATTTTATAAGGGAAGAAAGCAAAGGAAATACTAACAACCAAGTGAGAAAAACACTAGCAGTCTAGTATGTTTCTTCACAGGTTGGCCAAATATTGCCCTTTGATGTTTTAGAGTGGGAAGCTTTTGTTATTTTTCACAGCAATAGTCTTTTAATGTGCATATTCCTCTCATAAAGAAGAAGATGTTATAGAAGCTGACATAGGTTTAGGGCAATATAATAAATAGGCTTTTTATCACTTGCAATGCCTAGGGCTTTGAATGAAATGGATTTATATATCTCAAAGATTCTTGTTCATGAACATCCAGAAAAAGGCAGTATAAAGGTATATGGTCTGGGGAACATACTAACAGTTTTCCCTCCTGAGCCATTCCTGGAGACAGACAGACATTAGAGAAGACTGCAAAACAGATGGTTCTCCACTTAACATCCCATATCAAAGAAGAAGAAATTGATATCCTCCCAAATTACAAAAAATACAAGAACCCTGGGACAAAGAAGAACATATGACAAAGTTAAAATGGTCCACAGACTCCAAGAAAAGTATTTGCAAAAGTTATAACCTTTTTACCCATTCATCTGTATGTTTGGCACATAGAAAAGTCAGTAAAGAGGAATAACCTCTTGAGGAAACTGAACAAAGCATTTTGTCTTTCCATTCTGCAATATTTTTCAGAACTTAAAGAAAAAAAGCAAGATATTTTCCTCGTTTCATCAAATTTAATTATTTCACCTTCATTTATTAAACCTTTACAAACTTTTTGTCATTTTCTAATATATGCTTGTGGATAAATTCAAGCACCAGTTTTGGATTTCAAAATGTATATTTAATCTAAAACAAAATCACAGGAAACTTAGGAGTGAATGCAGGCACCATAGCTTCCACGAGAGGAAACTGTACCTGAGCCTAAATTAGTGTTTAGAACTACAACCCAGTAATGTTGTAATAAATTGGTCTAAGAATACAAATATAATCCCAGTATTATTATGTTGCATATATATCTATATGCAAATGCAAACACAGAAAACCATGTTTACCTATACCTAAAACTAAATGTAACAACAAGTAAAGCTGTATTAAATTTTCCCTGGAAAAGGTTGCCCAGAGAGACTGAGGGATATCCATCTTTGGAGGTATTCAAAATCCATCTGGACAGGGCAACCTGCTGTAGCTTACCCTGCTTGATCAGGGGGTTTGGATTGGGTGACCTCCAGAGGTGCCCTCCAACCTAGACCCTCCTGTGAGTCTGTAAATCCCCTGGGCTTCATCCATTATTTTTATGTCCAGTGTCATTTGCCATTTGAAATTCTAAAGCCATGGGATTCAAATTGCTATTAAAACTTAATGGCATTTTAAAATGCTTATATTATGTCACTTCTGGAAGTATCAACTACATGCATAGATATATTTTAGAATCACTGCTGGAAATCATAATCACTATATAAAAGCATTTAAAAAGTGATCTGAACTGAATAAATTGGGATATTAATTGGTCCACAGTACATCTCAACTTAGTGCCAAAACCTAGATTTTCATTGATTAGCACCAAAATGTTATCAGTATAAAGCATGGCAGAAAGCCAGTGTACCTCAAATTTAGATTTTATGCTGGTTTTCTACTGGACTGTGGAGAAATCGGTGTATAAAATAATTTTCTCCTTGTGGAAGCTTCATATCTAAGCAATAATTGATAACAATATAAAATGTTATCACTCAGGATGTTTTTCCTCTTAGACCTGGAGCCTATGGATTTTGAAGGTCATAGCAAAATTTCAACTTCAGTCACACATAACCAGGCACTTTGCCCATGAATAAATGCATTAGAGCTGACATCATGCTATTTTATCTTATTTTTGTAATTGAAATTTAGAATGCCCATCTGTATTTAGCAGGCATGTTTCCATAACTAGTATTACTAAACTAAATTATGAAAAAGGATCACTTTATGTAGTGTAACCATCTTCCAGTTTCCACTGGGGCCTTGAGATAATCGCTAATATAGTCAAACTAAGCACAAACACAAATGCCACCCTACCTCAACTAGAGAAAGATTAACATGTCAGCGTTCATTAACTCTGTTCTCAAAGGAGCATGTCCGTTTTTATTGGCACACATTGTGGCTAGGATGATAAACAAAATAATGTCCTATGAATACCATCAGGAGTTCACCACACCATATCAAGTAATGTGACAATCCAATCCGTGGATTAAAAACCAAGATGCTGCTTGTAAGAATAATTTTTAGCTCATTCTGTATATCATTGTATTTCCCAATCTGGCACCATGAACCATAAATAATCCTATCATTTATTAATTACATTTTCTAACCTAGTCAAGAAGAATCCTGCAGTGTGAAGCAGCAGATCATGAATAAATGGTTCATTGAAAAACAACTCTTATTGCCAAGTAGTTGTAAATTAGAGTTGTGATAATTACCCACTTTAACCTTTTTAAACAGGTTCCTCTAAAAAGCTCCAGGATGGATGTTTTATTATAACAACTTTGACCTCCAGCACACAACGACACAATTAATTTTGCATTATGACAAAGGGATGTTCTGATTAAAAATCTAGTACATTGCCTTATGTTACAAAACATCCAAAGAGCAGGTTTGTGCATGTTTGCACACATATACATGTATGCATAAAACCATAAAATCCTTATCTATTGCATACCGAATGCAGCTATAGTAAACACAATAGGCATTTGTACTGCTACAGGGTTGGTGTAGTGACAGCAATACTTTACTAAAGAAACTGTAAGAGCAACACCTTTACAGAAGTAATGTGTGTGCTGCCCCTTGCCCTGCTGATCATATAAGCTGTGATTATTAGCAAGTAGTGGTCCAGTAGCTGAAGATTTATAAGGGGAAACAGCAGGTGCAAGGGACCTGAAGACTTCAGTCTTCAAGTGGTTTTATTTTAGAATGGCTCTGCTCTATTCCCAGAGGCAGCATGCCTATTAGTAATCAGAATGTATTAACTGACCTCCCAGAATTCATCTTCCCATTTATTTTCATCCAAAAAAAGAACAAAATTCACATTCTTGGAGACTATGCTGGGAACCACAGTACATGGAGCCAAAAGGACCATGGTTACAAATACCTGGGCATTTGATGGTTGAATAGGTGCTGGTTTCAAATTCCTAAGCCAAACTTAAATGTGTCTCCTCTGTGCCACCAAGACAAGATCATACACCAGTCAAGAGGCTGCACAGACATGCTAGTCCAGGCAAAGCTACTAAAATGTTGCTTGGAACCTGGAATTGGTTCATATAGACCAGAATGTGGCTGGCTGTACCTTCTCCCATACTACTCTGATGGTAATGGGAGCATGGACTGCCACAAGCTGGCTGAGCAGGCAGTGCTCTCCTTCTTTCTGAACTAGGGATAAGATGATGTGCCCTAAGCTAAAGTAACCTCTGTTCATCCAGTGCAGTTGTACCAGTCCTTGTGTACCATTGTACCGTTCTGTTTTCATGTGGACAGAGGTACCAGATGGCTTCACAGAGCTGCTTGTCTGCCCCTGCTTCATTGCTACCCAGATCTCCCTCAGATCCACTTACACCACTTCCTTTTTCCTTCTAATGATTAATTTCCAGTGATATTTGTACTCAAGCAAATATTTGATGAAATGTAGTAGCAAAGCATGGATTTTTTTGATTGGCTTCCCTTGGCCAGGCTGCAGCATGAAAACCTGAGGCACAAACCCCATCTAGTTATAGTCAAAGTTGGATATGTGAATATTTAAAAAAAGCAGAGAAGAGGTTTATTGCTTCAATACTACGGACATAGAAACAATAAAAAAAAAAAAAAAAAAAGTTTTTTTACAAAGGGTAGAGCCCAAGGCATGTAGTGAGATTGTTTCAAAAATACCACTGTCTCATCACCTTCCAGGGCAGGGGAAAAGGTATTTAATGACTGTCAGTGTAGAGTGATGGAATTAACTATAATCTCTAAGATGATATGTAGTGTCAACATTTGCTTGTTTTTATGGCTCAAAGATTGAACACACTGGAAAATGAGTGAATGTGGATCTGTTTTATTTCTCTCCCCATCCCCTTAGGGATTTTTTTTTAACAAAAACATGAATGACAGAATTAGATTTAATGATGCTGTTTCAGCTCTCACTTCTTTGGTAGTAATTATAAATGGTTTCATGATATGAAACAGGTGTTCCAGCATGGTCCATTGGGCAGCATGAGGAACATTTTGCTCCCTGATGTCACTGTACATGATGTATTCAATAATTGCTATTTTCTGATGGAGAATACATTTAGAAGTGCACTAGGTAGAAATTAATCTGGTTTATATATTTTGGTTGGTCTGTTGATCAAGAACTTCCTTATTTTCTGAATTGTGCCAGGTTTTTCAAATTCTTGTCAAGTGACAAAACATCATAGAGGAAGGAATCTTGTTTTAATTCAGTCACAATGAGACTAAAAGCTCCATGAATTCACAATAAGGAAGAGATTATTGACACCAAAACAACTGTAAAAAACCACATCCAAGGATGTTCTGAATTAGTCTGGATGACTGTCCTTAACTATGAATTAAAGGATGCAAGAATTGGGTCTGAATGCATCTCAGTGTGGGTTTATGCTCTGATCTGCTTCTTGAAAATACAAATTTTCCCTTTGCCAACACTGTGATCTTCACCAAATACAAGTCTAGCACATAGTCAGAAGGCAGACTGTATCCAGAGTATCTCTATATTCCTAAGGGACCAGGACTCTGGGATGCATCTAGACACATCCCCATAGTTCAATACAGTTTTCCTTCATTGCTGGTAGTGACAGGAGTCCTGTGATGAAGGCTGGAATGAATGCTAGAAAAAGCAATATTGGGAAAAGGCTAGAAGAAGAGAAATTATTGTAATTAAATATGTTAATTATACAAATGATAAAAAAAAGGACTGTTGGCAGGAGAAAAAGAACTGTGGAAGAGGACAAGAGGAACTCAAGGGAAAAGTCAGTAATTACTCTCCTTGAGCAGCCATCAGTGCTTGGAAAGCATAGCATTTACCAGGAATGGTTTGATCACCATCCTATATCACAGTCTGTCCCCTACTTCTCTGCTGCTGACCTAGCTGCCTCCTCCCAGTTTATAATTCCAGGGGGCAACTATGGAAGTCTGGTACAGAGGCATGGTAGAAGAACATTGAGTTAGTTACAAAGAGAGCTGAGCAGTCATTTTCATCAGTTTGGGTGAAATTCAGCAAACAACAAACACAACAATGGAGGGAAAATTATTCTCAACAGGTTTTGTTAGATTGTTTGGTTTTTGGTTTTGTTTGGTTTGTTTTTTGTTTTGTTTTGTTTTAATGATCTTCATCCTAAAGTTTAACTTGAATTGTTTTTAAAAAGGAAAAAAAAAAAAGTCATCCTACCAAAATCATCAGGTGCTCTAAACTTTTGTTTCACCAAAGATAATTTTCCTCTTCCTCCAGAGACTCTGAGTTCCCTTTTGTACTAACTTAAAATATATCTTCCTTTCCCTGATTTTTTAAAATAGACCACCTAATCAGCATAACTAATAATTCACACAAATTTCTTTACATTCATGTTACAGAGTAAATATCTCTTAAGATGTTTGTGGCACATAATTTCCCCTTATTTAAAATCCAGTACAGAAGAAGCATTCATAACATTTCTGAGGTCACCTAGCTAAAAACTGGTATTATTTAAGATGTAACCATCATCCAGTTTAATTGTAATTCTCCTTGTTATAAGTAGGCATTTTGTAGCAGCCTTTTCCTTGCTACATAAATTTTGATGGTACTGTCAGCTTTGAAAGATAAAAAAAACCAAACTTCCTTCCTTCATGTTTTTATAAGCAATAGACAAAATACATATAGGTTGTTTCATTAAAAAGCCAGATACATCCAACATGTATTTATATCACAAGCTATACTGTAAGGGTGTAAAATAATTACTACATTTTACAGACCAGATAAATGATGGAATTAGAGATAAAACAGTCCTTTGGTATGGGACCTATTACTTTCCACATATAAGTAACTGTTCCCTTTAAGTAACTAGGCTCTGTTGTTTAATGCAGTCATTAGCAAGTAAGCAATTTTCAAGTATAATTTAAGCACAGGCAACAATCAAAGCCTCAAACAGTTAAGTATCAGACACCCTCAGGATCTGGGCTTCCCTTAAAAATAACCACTAAACTCTGACTCAGCTAAAGTCAATCACAAATTTCCCATTAACCTAGGTTAGTCCTGGTTATGCTTTTGGTTCTCCTGGTTGCAAGCTGTCCCAGCCACACCAAGGAGTGGATGAATTGCTTGAGCTTGCAGACTCCTAGAAACTAGGACTGACAGTTCTGGGATCCTCCCAGTTCATCTTAGCTGAAGGGTATCCCTCAGACCCACTGCTCAGTTTTTGCATTGAAATGCATTAGCTGGCCTCGTAGGGAATAACAGTCTGCAGAAACTGATCTCTCTTGCAGTGGCTTTTAAAACAAGGTTCATTGATTGTACATAGAATTAAATGCAAATCCATACATGTAGCTTAAATATACAGCGTGTACACAACATCAGTGTATCAGTTGGTGAGACTGAATGCAACTAAACTGAGCACACAGACCATCTTCCATCATAATTAAAAGGAAAAACAAACCCAAGCCCAACAGAACAGAAAAAAACCAAATCCATAACTCAGCCCTTTTAAATTCTGGATACCAAATACAATTTATAATGGAAAAACAATCTGAGAATTGTTTGTGCTGAGTGATGGAAGGTAAACAGCAGGGAAGACCCATGATAATTACAACAAGCAATGCTGATGAAGGTTAGGGCCATACAAGTGTCATTGTACTGCCAGAACAGTAACCTCGTCAAGCCTGTTGGCAGAGGGCAGGTAGCTCCTGTTCTTCCATCCATTCTGTCGTTAACTATTGATCACTTCCTATTTTTAAGCTTCACAGTAGTGGCAAATGAATAAATTGACATCTTCATTATTTGGCTATGCTAGAGGTATTCCCAAAGCCAAGTCTCAAGGGGAAAAGCTAGCTACTGATGATAGAACCAATTGGGAAAATCAGAGATTCTGAATAGAATATTCTGGAACATTAAGTCATTCCTGTTCTTAGTAAATATGGACCTGTAGCCTTTTGGGGATGGATCAATCATTTCCCAAATGGCCTGGACTTAGAAGGACAGAAACCCCAAGGTGATACAATTGTAGCTTCCTAGAGCACTCTACCTGAGGAGTGGGTTTGGCCCCTGCCACAACACATACCTTTTCCACAGGACTCCCAAGAATCTACCCCAAAGTACCCAGATGTCAATACAGTACCTGCTCCCACTCAAGGCCTAGGAACCCAACACCAGCAAAGCAGGGTGCTCCAAGGGCTACCCCGACCAGGCTGCAGAGCTTTGTAAAAAAAAACAAACTGGTTTATTTGTAATAGCTTATTTGGCCTGTAGAGACACAGAGGGTTACCTCCACCACACCTCCACCTGTGTCCATCTCTCTTAGGGTTCCCAAAGTCCTTACTCTCCTTTGCTTTATGGGCTGGAAGTTTTACTCTCTGTCATTTCTCATTTAACCACATCTTAATTGGGTTTTTTTTCGGGGGGAGATACAGGAAAAGGCATGGTATTTCAGTGGTTTAACTTTAAGTTCTCCAGACCTAGATAACAGCTTTCAGAAACACATAGAAGCCCATGTAGGCAGTACTTCCCCTTTCGGCTGCCACATACATTGGCACCACCCTCAGTCAAGGCAGCTCAATGGTTAAAATCAGTTTTATCACTCTCTTTGTGGGACTTTTTCCCTTCTTGTCCCACGGAAAGCAACTGCTCAAAGCAACAATTTCCCACCTGGCGCACCAAAGCCTTAGTAACTTGCTGATATGGACTAAGAGCAAGAAAATTGCTCTATTTGTTGAACTCCATGACAGCTGGTAATTGTGATAAAAAAAATCCACCTCTTAATGTTAAGGGCTGTTCTGTGGAGTTAAAAAGTAGCAGGGTTTTAAATCTCATTACTACAGCAGCATGGCAGGGCAGAGAGCAAGCTGGCTGCCTAGTTGTATGGGACATGTCCACTTCATTGAAAATCCTAATTAATTACCATTTGGTGGCTCTCTTGAGTCTAAGGATCTGTTAGATTAAAAACAAACTAACAATAATCTTGGTAGGTAGTAACAATTTTATTTGTATGCATGCATTTCACATAGGCTAACAGGAGTTCTGCGCTTGTACTTCTGATTTCTATAGGATTTTTTTCCCTGCACATTTTGTTTAGGTCGAAGAACTTCTCTAGGACTGAATAGAAGACAATGTCTGGAATATCACTGTAAATGTAATGGACGGAGTAAATTGACAGCAGCTCCAACTAAATTACAGTTTAAAAGACAAGAGAAGGCTCAAGGGACATCAAACAAAGGAAACTCTAGCTGACCAGCGCTCAGGTAAAATTGAATTGGAAATGTTCCCTGACTGATTAACATAACAAAAGTCCCAGTGTTTAAAAAGAAAGTCATTCTGCAGAAATAAGAGGGGGGGGGGAGAAGAAACTGATCTTCCTCCAAACATACAGTAGTTATCGTTAAAAATATACATTCAGAGAAAGATCTAAAATACTAGTGTGAATAAGGAGTTTTTTAAGACTTTTTTTTTAATGATGTCACTCAGAAGCATATATATAGAATCTTTTATAGAAGAATATGAATGGAAGATTTCTCCAGTTTCCAATGTATCACATATAAATAGTCTACTCAAAAATTAGAATTTGGTAAAATATATATTTTTAAAAGAACAAAGTGAAATGAACTAAAAATTATAATATATGTGCAGTTATATTTCTGCAAAACAGTTGTGTGAAGAAAGGTTTACTTAGAAAAATATAACTATTGGGAAAACATGAACTCTTATTTAACATATCTGTAATTTAGAAGGGGTGTCTCATCTCCCAAATACTTAAGAAACAGGGAGAGATATGTTTTTAAAATCAAGTGTTTACAGTTGTGTTTCCCTAGTTAAACAAAAGATTTTTATATTAACAGCGTATCTGCATTCTTGGAGCATGCATTGCAGGAGCAAGTAGATCAAAGTGGTTCTTCATAATGTTCATAACTTTTGGGGTCATGGTTTACAGAAAATCTTGTCTTATAACAGTGTTATCTCTAAGTGATTTTGTTTTATCATCCCAAATTACTGTGTGACACAGAGCATTTCTTTACTTCTTTGCTGACGTTAAGAACACCTTGGAGGGAGGTGCCAACAGCCAAACTCCGGTAGAGACAAGAGGAAACCCAAATAAACTTCTCCATAAAGGTAATCCAGCATCTCAGCACCCAGTTCTGTGTTGTCTTGCCTCTCTGCCTGCCAGCTCTGTGTCAGGTAGCTCCTCTAAAACTGCATAGAGCAAAACTTGCCTCAACTTCTTAGACTGCAACTGGCCTTGTGTCAGCTGTTCTGTGCAGGGAAATGTGAGGGTCGTGTCACTTCATCTGAAGAGCTGCTTCTGAATTAATAAATTTCAGTCTTTTTGCAGTATATTTACATGGGTGATGGGCATTTTTAAAAGTCTGGATCTACAAATAGATACAAGTCTGAAAAAGCAGTTAGCAGTAGCAACACTCAGATCAATTTAGATTTATTAATGTATCTTGCTTATTAGTTATTGTTAGCAAGTTTCTGGTTTACACCATTGTCACACTGAGAATGGTGTCAGAAGCAGGTCTCTAGTAACTAGGCAGAGACAGAAGAATGAATAATCAGAAGAACATGAATTAGATGTATGAAAGTTAAATCTTATCTTGTTTTGCTGAAATGTATTGAAGATATGAAGTGGAGGCCTAAAAAGAACATTTCTTCTTATGGCATACAAAAAAACCCATTCTATTTTGTGAGACTGTTAAAAATAAAGAGATTAAGAATTATAACTAACCAGGGCAGGGGGATCTGTTGGACTCAATTAGCCTATGGATTTTGACTTTTCTGCTTGTGTTGCTGCAGTGCTACTGTGCCTGCTTGTCCTCTCCAGTTCCTTCTAACCCACTAGAAAATGTCAACCAACTTTCAAATCTCATACACAGAAAGTCCCCACAAGTTCCAAGACCTGTGTGTCTGCAGTGGAAGACTCCTTACTATGCACCACTGAGGCGCTAGGTCAGAGGGTTTGGAGGACCACTGCTGTCGTCTGTGAGGACAAGGCAGGGGGCATAAATCTGTAAAAAAATGACCCTTTGTAGTTGAGCTACTCACAGGAAGGCAGGTTTAATTCAATTAAATTACTCTTTAATTCCCCTGTTTAAGGGGTGTATACCAAGGGTGAGAGGCAGTTGCTGGAATACAAGCAACTGGCACAACTATAAAACCTTCAATTCCTCACTCACAGCCTCCTGCTGCTGTTCCAGACAGGCACAGCCTCCCACTGAGTCCAGCTGGCATCTGCCAGCCCAAGGTGGGAGTCTCATATACCTTTGGGTATGCAACATGTCTCCCAATGCATGCATTTACACACATCCAATGTGTTCCTCAGACACATTTAATGAACAAATATTTTGGAAAATACGAGATATCAAATTCTAGATTTCCCTGATTCTCCTGTTTTGTAAGTTGGTCATTTTTTCACACAAGCCACATAGATATACATGCACACTAAGCAAGGTTTAATTTTCACTGCAATAACCTTAACTAAAACTCTGACTTTAGTCATATACTAGACAACTGAATCTGACAAAGTCAAGTGGGTCATAATCTCTCCCTTGTGCTACAATACCAATTTATCAAACTTGCTTGCTAAAAATAAACTTTTAAACACAAAATATTTGTTTTCTTTGAGAATAGTTGCAGAATAAAAAGCATATCATACAATAATAGAAACATCTAGGTTGGAAAAGATCCTTAAGATCATCAACTCCAACCATTAACCCTATTCTACCAAGTTCATCACTAAGGCATACCCCTAAGCACCACTTCTGTATGCCTTTTAAACACATCCTGTGGTGGTGACTCAATCACCTCCCTGGGCAGCCTGTTCCAGTGCCTGACAACCCTTTCAGTGAATTTTTTTTTCCTCATGTCCAGTTTAAACCTCCCCTGGTGCTGCTTGAATTCATTCCCTCTTGTTCTATCATTACAGGGAAGAACAGGATGGGAAGACATGGTTCTGTAGAACCAACAAGAGACACTGAAGAGATTAGCAGCCATGTGTTGACCATAAGACCTGCTTGAGCAGAGGACAAGACAAGAAAGTCAAGAGTTTTAAGCAGGTTTGTTTTGTTAGCCAGGACACTTTGACTATGTGACCCAGCCATAAACCTCGGAGCTCCTAGAAAATGTCTTTCACACCAAAACTTTAAATAAAATGGTTACTCCATAAGCACTACAATTGTGTTTGGTGCATGATGTACATGTTTCACCTGAAGAGTAAGAGGAAAACTGCTATTAATAATATATCTATATAGTCATGAAATACAATTTGAAATTAATTATCTCTCAGACTTTCACATAGCATTTAGCTGAAAATACCAAGACATTTTTGATCTCTCATTACCTCTTTTGTTTTCCAGAACTGTTTTCCCCACTCTGGAAAGATATTCCTGCTTGATGTCCACAGGAATTCTTTGAACTGTCTTCATGTGGCCAGGTCCTTCCAAGTGCCCAGTTTGAGGACTTTGTTTGGGATAATTCTGTATCACTTTTAGTCTGGCTTTCATAGCACTGTTTTCCTTTTCTGATCCTCCTTTTAGCAAAGCTGGCAATCAAAGAGAGTCTGAATTACTGCCATTTTATTTTGGATTATGTATTTCATGGAAGGGAATATGATGAGTGCTTCTGCTGACATTTTGTCCTTTGGATGCTTCCGAGTACACACACTGAGACTGCACAGGCATCCAGAATGCCTGTAAACACTCGCACAGCAGAACTAAACAATGAAATAGTTCAGGCATCAATCAGCCTCCTTAATTATGCATTTTCTTCACAAATGCACATTCTTTTCTGTTGTTCGCAGAGGATGGCATGTGGGAAATAGGGAGAAGACACTGGAGATCTATGTTGAGATGAGATCTATTTGACACCACTGCCTGGCTCACCACATCTGTGTTGGAGGTATCATTTACCTTTAACAGCAGTGTATTTTAGAAAGTCTTAATTCGCTTCTGTCAGGCAATCAGATTGTTGCAAAATATATAAATTCTATATACAAATACCATCAGATGATGCAGCAGGCAATCACTGTGGTAATTAATCCCACATTTTTGTAGTTGAAGTAACAATTCTCATTTCAGGATAGAGTTTGAGTAAGAAGAGCCTATCTATATCTGTAAATGAATGATATCATTATTTTGGGAAATGAAAGTTTAAGCTCTGTAAAACATACAATCCCATGGAGATCTCAGCAGGGGAACTTGTACGTGCAGGTGTTTAATGTGATAAGGTACGTTACCATTTATCTGTGTACTTGCAGACAAATATTAACATAGTCATGAATTAAGCTTTTAATCCCTTTTATTATAAATTGAATATCTTTATTTTAACAAACATCAACAATGCACATTATTGTGCTCCAAACTATTCATTACTATTCCCCACAGTGTACCATTACATGATACACCATAATACATGTGTTAATATAATGCCAAGCATCTGCTTGAGTATTCCATAGTATATTTCATTCTCTCCCTCTCTCTCTTTTTGTTTAAACAAAGAGGCAATCTCACAAAAGACACTTTTTATATAGGAAACCACAGAGTCGCTCAGCCTCACACTGGAG
This sequence comes from Corythornis vintsioides, assembly GCA_025447755.1. Lineage (NCBI taxonomy): Eukaryota > Metazoa > Chordata > Aves > Coraciiformes > Alcedinidae > Corythornis > Corythornis vintsioides. The sequence continues at coordinate 36,451 of JAOEGS010003442.1, forward strand.
AAGGACAGTAACACAGTATGTGCCATTTTCTGATGATTCAGGCCCTAGTTCCAAGTCTTCAGATTTCTTGACAACAAGAAATAGACTTGAGAACAAAGAGAAGGAAGAGGTAGATGTGAGGAGGTGGATTTAACTGATAGTGCTCAGATAGGGTCACAAAAATAATGTGCAAGTAATTTGTTGGTGATCTCCAGTTAGATTTCCTCAGAGCTGCAGCACCAGGACCTGCTGGTTCCTGCACTTGGAGGGAGAGGCATTCATTTAAATGAGTAGCACCATTAGCTTCAGAATTAATTTCTCAGGAAAATTAACTTCAGGTTATCTAAATGAGTTCTGCTTACTAAGAACCATCACCACAGAACTATTGCACGTATAAACATAAATCAGAATTTACACTGAAGAAAGCAATGATAGCTCTACAAATTAAATGGCTTTATTGAAAACCCATAGAAAACTGATAGAAAATAATAATTTTATCAATAAAACCACACACACAGTTCCCTCAACCCCCACAAAAAAAACCCCCAAACTCACACCTAACCAGGTGGAAAAAAGACACTACCCACACTAGGATGATTAAGAACACGAAGCAGCAGGAGCACCATGTTTTTGTTTTATAACCCATGAAACCTGCCAACCTAAGGCAAGTACTAAAAACTAGAATGACATGGACTTGGCCTGTAACCTTCTTTAAATAAGCCCAGTGATAGTTTAATAGAGCTGCACTGGGAATGAAACTGGAAACAAAAAATAACTGCTTTACTGATGTATAACTCCAAGGAAATCAATGGAATCAAATGATATAATCAAAGTTTGATAGGAGAGGAAAGGGAAAAGGAAAGGGGAAGGGAAAGGTACAGTTCAAACTATAGCATGGAACAAGAATTATAAATAAAAATAAATAATAAATACTCATTTTTTGTCAAAGGTTGGGCTTGTGTTTGTGTCCACAGAAAGTCTTATACTGAATACATTATATTAGTAATAACTCTTAACAGTTGCAGCTCCTCTGTAACTCAAACTACCAACTGTAGTCTTGCAGCTATTCTGCTTGCAAAAGGACTAAAAAACCTCACTTGGAGTCAATCAAAACAACCAAGTAACATTCCTGCCATCACATAATGTGGTGTGTTCCTGCCTAAGCAGCTAGCTAGCTTGCTTGTTTTCATTTTTGAAACAACTGTTTTTCTTCTAGTCAAGAGTGTTAAGAGAAATGACTAACGATTGTTACATTAAATGAAAGGTTGTTGTTCCAAAGACATTATGCCAGAGATCTCATGAATTACTGTAAAGGAAATCTGCTGAAAACATATTCCAATAGTTAAAATAAATTGTAGGCAAGCAGGAAGAAAAGGGAAAATGGATGATGGTATATGGGTTATGTTTTAAAAGCTGTACATTGAGTTTAAACAATTCAGTGTAATCTTCATTATTCCCCAAAAAGCCTTTTGATTGTTTTATTCCTTCAAATGTGCCCTATTTAAATATTTCTCAAGCTTTACATATGGTTTCTATGTTATTAGCTCTGTAAAGTGTTTACATGAAGTCTCAAAATGCAATCCTCAAGGCACTGTAATTTACAGAGAAGCTAACACTGTCATAATAACATCTTTATCCTACAACAGATCAGAGCTTAAAGTAATATTGCAAAGTAAAACAAATCCCATTAAAGAAAACAGAACTACCAGCAATAAAATTACAGTATGCTGAATATCCTGCGTGAGAGCATTGTGGAAGGCAGACTGTGAAAGGGTGATGAAGTAGAACAATAAAGCAAACAATAGGGCAGGTAGAAAAATAGAGATCCTTTCATCTCTAGGTCACAGGGGAGAATGAAGCCAGAGTTCTATACATAGTAATAAAAGCTTTTTGGAGGCTTCTGTGGAACAAGTCAATGGCCACACCAAGTCCAGGTCTTAAGGAGTAGGCAGGTATTTTCTGCATTGTAAGAAACAAACCTCCACCACAATAAGAAAAACACTAAGCAAATACAAAACTTAGTTCCTGCAGCTGCTAATTGACTGTGCTCAAACAGCAACATTTTAAAGATTTATTGAGTTGTTTTTAGCAAATATAGCACCTGTCCCACTACATGCAAGCAACTAGTAATAAAATGTCATGACTAACGGTGCAAGGGAATCATCAAGTTAATATGTATGCTTGTGAAAAAATACCTGGCACAAACCCACGACTATAGTGATAGGGTACTATAAGGATTTTTGTGGAATAAATCAGGGGATTTCCAGTGCATTTTCTGCTGTGTAGTTGCATCACTGCTAAGGGGCACTATCAATGCCACCTTCTACCCTCAGCATTCTGTGAATTGCTGGCTGGCAACCCCAGGCTGGCTCACCACATTGTTCATTACACCCTCTGTAAGACATTAAAAAAAAAATATTTCAAGATAATTACTGCAGGAGAAAATTTGTCATCTTTCCCAAACTTTACTGACTGAATAAAATCTTAGCTCCAGTGAAATGTTTTGCCATTTACTTTAGAGAGTCCAGGATTTTATTGTCTTGCTATTTATGTGACTGTTAAATGACCAATACAACTCCCTCCATGAAAATAATTTAATCTTATTCCAGAGCCCTGAGAAATACCAAAATGATCCTAAAAAATCAGAATATGCTCTCAGTTTGCCTGATCTACATCTCTTCTGAAATTTCTTTCAAATGTAAAATATCCATCACTTTACTGATTGCAATATGGAAAAAAAAAATTATACTCTAGAATAAGAGTTACTTTCCACTGAATTGGGAAGAATTCAAAAATAAAAGGATGTTATAACAACCACTGCCATACACTTAGGTTTGCAGACCAGATTTTTAATATGTTCATAGTATGTTCTGCTAGTCACTCCTTCTTCAAAGCTATTTTTCCAGATTTGAGAAGTCAAAGCAAATCCTAGCTGTTTTGAAAAATTACATATTTGTTATTTTAAAAAAGTTATTTTCTCCTCCTTGAAATGTTGAAATATTTGATTAACATGCCTGCTGAAAATCAGTAATAGAACATGGACAATTAAAAAAAATAGACAGAAGTGGCTTCTTGAAGCAAGAAAAGCCACATTTTCTGTTTCACACAAACTCAAGCACTTGGTCAACACACTAAAAGCAATAAATTTATGATCATGCTCAACTACCCTTATCTCAGATACTGAGCAAACTAAAGACCCCTCTCTGAGCCTTGTGACATTATTAAAAGTTCTTCATTTTCCATATGAAACCCCTCAGACACAGATATTACTGTGGTCAAACAACCTCTAAAATAAGAAAAATAATGACACATCTTACAGTAAAAAAAAGCTAGCAAACTATTCCACAAAACACACAAAAACTTCTCTACCCATTTTATATCTTATCTTTATATGCATATAAAGATAAGGTATACATATAAAAATACATATAAAGATAAGAAACACAAAAATAAATCACAATACACTGCTTTTAACATTAGAAACTAGATGACATCATGGCTATGGGATAATAATAAAGTTGTAGACACTCAAAAGAAAGATTGTCTTCCTTCTGCAGTTATTTCCAATCCATTATTTTCCCTCACCAGCAATATATAAAGAAGCTAACTCATAACACTTTCACACTTAAACCATTCTATTAGTAAAACCCCTCTAGTCAAAGGATAACAAATGCAAAGGCTGGAAATATTCTGCCAGGCTGAATCCAGAGACATGGAGTATATCAGACCAGGACCATGGAAGTTGTAAATTTAAAATGAACAAACCCATTTTACACTCAAGGAAAACTTTCATGACCACATAACATAGTTACATAGACCTAAATAAAAATGAATATTTAGTGCAGCAGCATTACATATTCACAGGGAGGATTACTTACATCCTTTGGGTACATATTCTAAATAGCTATGGCAATCCTGAAATTAGTCAGTGGCAAACCAGTTTCTGCTGTATCACTAGTGTCATGTCAGGTCCTCAGTGAGATTCCTAGAATGACAGAAATGTTCTTGTGTGTATGCTAAGGACAAGACCACCTTCTCAGATATCACAGACACTCAAGGGGTACTGCTGTCCCGAGGCACATCATGGAGCCCCTTCTAACCAGGAAAGCACAAAGAAGACACAAGAGCTTTCTTACTCTTTCCAATGGATGAAACAGAAAACTGACAAATAATATTGAAAGCAGAAAATCACTGGATATTTCCTTTTTTTTTTTTTCCTCATTCACAGACCTTCAAAACTGCTTTAGCAGAGACTGACAAAGTCCTTCACACATTTAGGTTGTCATATAGCATAATATGAGAATTTAATTTTTAGTCATTTTCATTTTTTGTTGTTGTTGTTCCCTGAAGAAATAGCCCAAAATTTACCAGGGAACCATGGATCTGAAGTTAAAAGCAAACTGAAAAACTTATCCTTATTGCATCTTCAGCACACAGCAGGCCATATGATTTGTTCATTGGGGCCTTCATTGTTGAGCTCAAGCAAAGTTATGTGATACCCCGTTTTGAGCTAAAGATTTACAGTCCTCTAAACCCCCATGAACCTTTCATTAGTAGATAATTATCACAATGAAAAAAGCCCCACAATTCTTTATCTCTAGTCTAAATTTATTTAAGCTGAGCTTCCAGCTGCCTAAGCTGTTTATCCTTTCTCCTGCTAATTTAAATTGCTTTCTTTGAGAGATGTTTCCTTCATCTCATATATGCACCATACATACTTAGCGTAAAGAAGATCTAGACCAGTAATTCAAAAGGACAATAATTATACTACAGGCGCGTCAAGAGGAAGTCAATATGGGTTAGGTTATCTTGACATTGCTATAATAAAATTATCATTATTGCCTCTTTCTACCACTGCAGTGTCAAGAGGAACCAAGCAATAGTGGAACAGTGAGGTGAAAACTGCTGTAATAGCACATGACAAAACAGTCACCCCATGCCCAGTTTAAAGACACTAAACAAGGCAGGTGGGGCAGCTAATATTATCCTCATTTTACAGAGGGAGAACTGAAGGACACGAAGATGAGGCAAAAGCCTCACAGGCAGTCTGAGAGTCTTAGGACTTCCCAAGCCTCTTACATCTTATCCTGCTGTTCTTATCAAGTCACTCTTTGATGTACTTTCTCAAAACTATCAATCTAAATTTTTAGTAAAATAATATTTGCAATTCATTCTTTGTCTTCCCTCTGATCTGAGTAGTTTGCTATAAAAATATATTTAAAAGTTCAGCTTGTTTTGAAGAGGATAACTCTTCTATATAACAAAGCTCTTGGCCATTATTAAGGTAGCACCTAGAAATGGTGAAATCTCTAGCTAGCCTGGAAAAAAGACTTAATTCATAGAATGCCTTGGGTTGGAAGGGACCTCTAAAGGTCATCTAGTCCAACCTCCCTTGCAGTAAATAAAAACATCCTCAACAATTGAAAAAACAAAAAACAAAACCAACAAACCAAACAACAAAACAACAAAAAAAAACTCAAAAAAAACCAACCAAGACAAAATTAGCCAAAATGGAATAGGATGTGTATAATATATCTTCTTGTAGGAAGATATATATTTAAATCAAAAAATCTCACAGGTCTCCTAAAGGCAAAGTATATTTGTAAATAATAAACATCTAACCTGGCTTATACAATAAACAAAAAATCTTCAGGCCATGCTCATATTAAACTACAACCATGCCATCAGTAAATGAAAATCAATTGAAATCAATTTAGCTAGGATAAAAAGTCCCTTTCCCCTGCTACAGCTCATCTGGTGTGCTAACAGCTCCCAGTGATGAACCAGGTGCTTGTAAATTAATTAGCCTACTGAAACACACCTTAAAATGAATTTCCCAGAACACCCTGGCAGTGAGCCATCCTGGTCCCACGAGCTGATCAGTGTTCTGTAAATATTGAGATTTGATAAAGTAAACGCTACTCTGGCAGCAGATGGTTTGGAATGCTCTGTTGACATTGCCTGCGATTACTTGGATATGAAGACTTTGCTTCTCACAGACCTCCTTTGGGAGCCACTGGAGGACTTGATCCCCTCTCCAGCTATTTGCCTTCTAATTGAAAATCCTTATTCCCAGATGGAGCATAATGCTGCTGCTTCAGGCATCTAGCTCTGCACTGCTTGACTGTTGATACATGGGTAATTGCTTTCAGTAATGCAGGTTAAATGTGACATTTAGTGCTTAATAAAAATTATCAAGGCCAAAGCCGTTTATCATTCTTACACTTGGGCTGTCAGTTCTAAAGGAATTTTCAATTCATTTGAATTCTTGCTGAAGAGGCAAGCAGCTCCTCCCAGGGAGAGGCTGGAACCAAACTTGGGCATTTTTCCACTTTATTTCTAAGATTTGTTTGCTAACAAAACCCCTTTAAAATTAACCTATCAAACATGGCAACTATCTGCCTTTGTACTTAGAATGTTGATGAATAATATATAATCAGCAGCCTCTGTGTACACAAAGCATATAAACCAGATGCACTACACTGCACCTTCTGTGGGTGGCTGGAAGTTATTCCTCTTGTAGTATCATAAAGAAATGAACCTGAAAGAAAATGGACTCTGATTAATCGAGTAATTTCAACCTGAAAGCGTTTAAAAAATAAGGAGGACAAAGCTTCACTTCCATGTCATGGTAGGCCTGGCAGCTTTGCTTTGCTGAATGCGTTTAGGATAGTGCTTTGTTTTGTTTGCTTTCTTTAAGAAAAGGTTATCATTCTTATTGGGGCAAACAGACTAATATTCTCCTTGGAATGTAGTGTTTTGATAAGAGAGTTATACTGCAGTCTACAAAGTTTAGAAATAAGGGATTTAAAACAAGAGTAGGCTGAAATCTGCTGACTGAGTGGTAACACTCCGGTCGCATCCCTTCTTCCCAGTCTCACTATCAGAGGTTTACAGACAGGATCTTTAGGGAAGGTTGACAAATCTCTGAGTTTTAGCCATCATAACATGGGTAGACAGACCAACATTTAGATCATTCCTTCTCCAAAAATTTTATTCTGTAATTTAGACATAGAGTCTTATTGCTTCTAACTCCAGATATATTTTTCCAGAGAGCTGAAATAAGTATCTAGCTAACTGACCAAAACCCTTCTCCATCATTTTTTGATAGATTTTAAAGACAATCCTTGCTAGACTTCATAGCATTCTAAAAGGACACAGAAGCATCGACCTTTGTGCATCAGCTACTTTGAGAGGACAGGGACATAGGAAAGCTTAAAAGGAGGTAATCAGTCAGAGTGGCATGCCCAGATACATCCGTCAGTTACCATGAACCTTCATTAATACCTTTATGTACATCCCTTTTGTCCCTCATGTCCTCAACAGTCTCCAGAGAAGCTCTCATCATGTACCACACATCAGTTCAGGTGATCATGGAGTTTCCCTCCAATATTAGCATCTGTTCTCAGAGAACTTGACCTCACTGCACAGATAAATCTGACCCAGGTTTGAACAAAATTACACTTTTATTGTGACTCACAACAGGACAGTCAAGAAGAACCCTTTTTTTAATATTTGGAAATTTTGCTGAAGAGTGTTTTTTAACAACAGCAACAACAAAATCCAGAAAATTAATCCATGCTGTAGCAGTATGTCACTTTACCTCTGTACTTCATGTAATTTGGAAGACATCTTCAAACACAGTATCTGACTTGTGCTGTAATATCACTTTAATGACTAAAGCAAATCTTGGCATACCAATGAGTTGAACAGCTGAAAGCCAACAGAGTTAAGAAAATTAAAATAGTAATTCAGGAAAATTAAAAACAATCAAAAATTCTCTGATCTACCTTCCCCTGTTCTCCATGACTATGCCTAGAGTTGCTTACTGTAAACCAACACAGAAGAACACTGGCTATAGAAATATTCAGGAAAAAAACAGAAATATGTATTTTGCCCCTCTTAAAAAAAGACAAAAACTCTTCCTTGTTGTCTGTACAGAGGTCCCAGACAGAGACTCCATATGATAACTCTCTAAATTAAGAGAGTTATCATATGGATCTCTTGGCACTCCTACTACTATCTACTACACTTCCTAAATTATAAGGATAGAATTTATCAGAATATTATTTAGTGTAGATACTTTGCTCTTTTTCCTCTGTGCTGGAATACCGTATATTAGGAACTCCTCTGGGGAAGGTAACTTAAGAAAAAATATAGTGGATGCTAAGTAACTTAATGGATAATAAAATGCCTTGCGCTTCTGGGACTGCTATTTAAAGACCAACCTGATGTTTTATGTAAAATAAGTATTGCAGCCTTGGAACCTTACCCCACATTTCTTAGGACTGACTATAGGTAAAGCACATTTTCCCCAAAAAAAGCACACATTTCTGAGAGTCATTAACAATCTCCCACAGGACAAGTGGCCTTTCTTGCTGTCAGCCCTCACTCCCCAAAAGTGCGAGTTACTAAGTAAAGAATAATAAAATGAAAATCGCTAATCAATACAGGCTAGGGGATGAAGGAATTGAGAACAACCCCGTTGAGAAGGACTTCATGATACTCGTGAACATAAAGTGGACATAAACTGTCAATACGCACTCGCAGCTAAGAAGGCCAACTGTATACGGGGCTGTGTCAAAAGAAATGTAGCCAACAGGTTAAGGGAGGTGATTCTGCCCCTCTACTCCACTCTTGTAAAACCACGCCTGGATTCATTCATCCAGCTCTAGAGTCCTGAGCACAAGAAAGGCATGGACCTGTTTAACTGGTCCAAAGGAGGGTCACAAAAATGATCAGAGGTCTGGAACACCTCTCCTGTGACAAAAAACTGACAGTTGGGTTTGTTCCTCCTGGATAACAGAAGGCTCTGGGGAGACCTTGTTACAGCCTTTCAATATTTAATGTGGGTCTATAAGAAAGATAGAGACAAATATTTTATCAGGGTCTGGTGTAACAGCACAACGGGTAATGGTTTTAAACTAAAAGAGGGTAGATCTAGACTAGATATAGGAAGACATTTTTTTACAATGAGGGTGGTGAAACACTGACACAGATTATTCAGAGAGTTGTTAGATTCCCCATCCCTGGAAGCATTCAAGATCAGGTGGGATGGGGCTCTGAACAACCAGATCTAGTGGAAGTTGCCTCTGTTCCCTGCAGAGACCCCTATTTCAGAATAACCTCCTTCTTTGAGATCTTTAGCAAAAAAAGTCTCTTGGTGCTGTGCAGGAGAAGCAGCAAGTTAGAAGAGGCAACTGGATACTTCTTTGTCCTCTTAGAACAGTGACAAAAGATTTGAGTAAATTGTCATGGGCCACCAGGAATGCCAGTGACCTTACTGAAAGCTGCAACAAACAGTTACTTCAAACATGTAAAAATAAGAAAAAAAAATCAGAGATGCTCATGTAGATTTTGGGGTCATTGCTGGCTTGGTTGCAGGAGCAACTCTTTGAGTAAAACTCACTCTCCTGACACGCAAGAGAAAATTACTGAATAATATTCCTACCACTATAAAGAAAACTTAATCTTGCCTCATTTCTCCATGTGCTCAGTGATCACAGCCACAGTAAGTTAAATAGAATAAATTAAGGAAATATTCAGAGAATGGCAAAGTATTCTCACAATGAGAGGTCTCTGTGGTTGTCTCAAAGGAGTTTGTGGAAGAGCCAGATGTAGGGTTGACAAGGCAGACAGGGGCAGTAGGGCCACCTTTGTAAGTGCACTCAGCAGGGATCTGGAACTGCTAATATTATTCAGAGAAGACACATTTGCAATCCCAAGGAAGTTCATAGCAAAAGAGTCTTGACTGGGGCAAGGCGGTCAAAAATATTTCAATAGAAGTCATGTATGTCTCCCATGTGAACATCCTTTCCTGAGATTTGAACTTTGCTTTGAATTCAAGCTCAGTTTAGATGTGGCTAGGAAGGTCTGAGGTGACAGTTTCCTCAGCTCTAATTGATTATAAGTCCAAATGTCCTATTTTGGTCCAACATTTTGTTTTCTTGATAGCTACGTTATTAATAATGACACTCCCTCATATTAACACTGATTGCCTTTCACAGTTGTATGTGTATGAACTCAGAGTAGCAGAACACGTCTGTGAGAAGTCCTTATGTCTTTAAAGTCTGCTTTTTATGTTTTTATCTATTACCATCAAATTCTCTGAAAATCCACAGATATCTCTGCTGTAGGCTTAGTTTGTAAGACTTATCTCCTAATCTCACTTGTCAGTTACATGTTAACTCCTCTGCTGTTATTTTATTCTCCATCATAAGACTCTCACTCCTCAGATGTTTTTTCCACCTTCTTTTGCTTTTAACTTGAATATCTTTAACCAGCTTTAATGTCTCAAATTGATTTCTGGCCGATAGGTCTCATTCAATTTTGAGAAAATTATTTTCAGGGTTCTGTTCTTTGGGATTTCCAGAAGCTGATCTGATCTTCTGATTTCTTCTGTATCACCACTAATTTTACTTTTAAATTCTACATGTGCACACAGGTTGAATATTTATTAGTTAGATGTATAGTATAATATGCATATACATGATAGTAATTAGTATCTTTATTAGCAATATAGGGCATGCATTACACTCTAGTGTAATATATATATACACCTGATACATCTAATAGTATATGTCAGGTGCCTGCAATTATACTTTTTATACATGATATGATAAGTATAGAGATGTCCTAAGTACTAAACAGTTGCTCAGATTTCATCAGAAAAGTGCATCATTGTGAGATACCCTAGTAACGACGGGACTAGAGGAAATGTCTCATGACGTTTCAGCAGGGGAGGTTTGGATTAGATATTAGGAATGATTTATTTACTGAAAGAGTAATCAAGTGCTGGAACTGGCTCCCCAGGGAGGTGCTGGAGTCACCATCCCTGCAGATGTTCAAAAAACATATAGATGAATCACTTCAGGACATGTTCTAGTGGGATGGTGAAGCGGTTTCTTTGTTTTTTTGGGTTTGGTGGGTTTTTTTTGGTTGGTTGGCTTGGGGTCTTTTTGTTTGTTTGTTATTTTGTTGTTGTTGACAGATGCAACAATCTTAGAGGTCTTCTCCAACCATGACAATTCTGTGATTCTGTGACTCCATGACCCAACCCCTGTCAGTATTATCAGCCTCATCTACTCAGTAGCAATCTCATCTTTGACTGTATAAGTGAAAGAAATATTTTTAATTTGTTAATAATGACTTAATCTTTTTAAAAGGAACAAAAATAACTGATTCCAGAACTAGGAGAATTTTCACAGTCCCCTTTGATATCAAAACACTTGTTTACAAGTGTTTCATTCAACATGGCCTAGACAAGTGTATCTTCACAACTATCTACCCATGTTACATCATCAGAGAAGACATTTTTATGTCTATATATTGAGATGGTAAAAGTATACTTGATCACTAGTTTTGATTCTTTTTCATGGAACGCAAAAGAAAATACAGCCTTACTACAATCTGGATACCATTAACATACGGCCACTGTTGACAACATCCTGCTCCAGAATTAAAACTAGTTTTCAAAGATGAAGATTTTATGTGGTAAAATACAAGAGGTACTGAAATTCCTTCTGCAGCAGTTATTGTGAGGAAAAAGCTCACCATTCTTGAAGACTGAAATTTATTTAGTTTATTTTTTTTCAGCATTCTCTCTGGAATTCAATTATTACAAATATAATAGCACCTATTCCTACCCATACTATGTTTTTAAATATGACTATATCTAACATGTTGAATGGAATGGTTAATACTAAAAAGACATCTATTCCTTTAAATGACTTGCACAAATTCAGAATTCTCATTTTAATTATGATCCACTATCCATAGCCAAAGATATGATTGTATCTGAAATCCAGTGTAGGCTGAAGCTTCTTATATTGCAATAAACCAAACCTGGGTAGGCTGTAACAAGCACAGGATACATTAGTTTTATCCACTGATCTCCCACACCCATTAATAATTTGCTAACAGATCAGCTTAAAATGATTTTGGGAGTGGATGCTTACCTTTATTCTACAAAAAAATAACTCCTTCTGGAAAGATAACATGATAGAGAAAAATTAAGTGCTTCTTCAGAAATAAAGGAGACAGACAGGTCCACAGAGTTTTATATCAAAATAAAGGGCATAGGGAGCATATCTACAATGTAATACATTTATAAAGACAATTCCTTCCTGCCTCTGGAAAGACTTTGAAAACTCAGAATGATAATTTCAATGGAAAACTAACCAACGTTCTGTAGCTAAACAAAATTATGCACCCCTGTGATAAAATAAGAAGTTATTAATCAAAACCAGACACTATCCACATAGGTTAATTGTATGGTCAGCAGAATGAACCCAGGAAAAGAGTATTTTTTCCTAATCTGGAAAGGACTGTCAACATCAAGTACTAAACAATAGCTGCAAAGAAAAAAGTACTCTGGCTTTAGATTTTTCTCCTAGAGTTTGGACAGACCAAACACAACAGGGCAAGCACTGCTCCTGTGCTTGCAGCATGTTAACCACTTCCATCCCAAGTGAGGCCCTCAATGTAGTAAACTGCTCAGGTTCAAATCTGTGTTCTAGTTAGCTAACATTTATTTTTAGTGTACTGATTTAAAATCAGAAATGGCTAACTTCAGAGCACCGGGCAGCAAAATGACAAAAGAAAATACATAAAGGAGAAGACAGAGTCAAGTTTTAATGGTACATGGTACAGCCACTTGCTCACTCTCCCTGGCTGGGATGGGAGAGAGAATCAGAAGAGTAAAAGCAAGAAATCTCAACAGGTAGAGATATGTAAAACAAAAGCCACATGCACAAGCAAAGCAAAACAATGAATTAATTTGCTACTGCCTATCAGCAGACCATGACCAGTAGAGCAGGGTTCCATGACACGTAATGGTTACTTAGGAAGACATCATAACTCCAAATGTTACCCTCTCTTCTTCGCCCAACTTTATATACTGAGCACAACGTCATATGGAATGGAATACTTATTTGGTCAGTCAGTCTCAGCTATCATAGCTGTGTCCCCTCATATATTCTTGTGCATCCCCAGACTAGTCTCTGGTGGAGTGGTTTGAGAGGCAGAAAAGGCCCTGAGTCCATGTAAGTGCTGCTCAGCAACAGCTAAAACAGTTCTTCCCAGACCAAATCCAAAAGGAGGATTATTGCAAAGTTTGAGTACTTGTCTTCCAACAGCGTTTGAATAATCACAGCTGAGAGATTGTGGATTCTGGGTCTGTGCTGGCACTCAAGCTACAGAGTCAGTATACATAAACTGTGGAGAATTTGCTTTCCAACCAGTTAGAAAGCACCTTTTTCATCTTTTGTGTACAAAGACTAAAATACAGCATGTCTTTACAGTTTCAGATTTTCAAAGTATTTAGTCTACCCTGAAGATGAGTGGTTTAAGAATATTTGGATACAGTAGTTTAGAAATTATACCCTTCTCAAAATTACATTTTTCATGATCTTTTGATGGTTTTAGAATGACTTACCAAGTAACAGAATTATGCATGTGTTAATTTACATTACACCTCAGTGGAGTTTTGAGGATTATTTCTATGGTATTCTGGCATCATGTGTATGGTATTTAATTATTTGGAAACATTCTGTGGAAACAATCAAAAAAATGTAGTTTGGTCTGATTCTAATTTATCGCACTCAGATAAGCATAGGCTTTCACTTGTAAAGTCATTCTGTTTTATCCAAAATTACTGTATTGAAGGGTTCTCAGAAGACTTGTCTTCTGTTTTAAAATTGATTTACCAGTTGCAAATTTCTCTGTATTGCTCCCTTCAAATATTCCCTCTGCATTCTGCAGGATTGAAATTTAAGTGAAAATCTTGCTTAATCCCTATGTGAAAGGGCTGTTTTCTCTAGCAACATTGCTAAGGAGGATGCTGACTAATGAAACGTTTTCTTTTCTACTGAAAAAGAGTAAATCTTATTACCAAGGAAAAAGTCTTTTAGGGCTGATAATATACACAAACTATCTAGTTGCATTATGTGTATAGGACACTTAAAGAACATTTAATATATTGTCAGAAGAGTAGTCTATAAGCATGTAAAGATTTACAGGCACAACTCTGATAACAAATACATTTTGAGGTAGGTCACAAAAGTCTAGGGTCTAATTTAGCACAGCTTGTTAAAGTGCTCATAACATTAGACCAGAAGTCAGTGAGTGTGATGGATGCCCTATAAACACCTTTCCCCACAGCCCACCTAGCTACCAGGCAGTAGCCACCAATATTCACAGGCCATAGTACCTAAGAAAATTCCTTTTGCACCAAGTAACTAGCTTCATGATACCACATTTTTTTTTACTATCCCTAGGCTTACTAGCATAAAAAAAACCCCAAACAAACCACAATTAAAACATTGTGAAGACCAGGTTTAAAGTCAGAGCCCCTGACAGTCAATACTACAAAACCCTTTGTTTATATCCTGTCTATCTTTTTAGGTGCTCCAGCTATTAATTGCCCAGAAAAATCCAAGTAGGGTTTGGGTAGACACAAAGTTCTGTGTTTCACTTGGCCCAAGGGCCAGGAATCATCCTCAGAACCACATGTGTTTAAAAAGCAAATATACATACCTAAGCTTCTCTGTAACCCAAGTGTGGTGGGTGACCAGCAGACATCTACGTTGACAAGTAAAATGCACCACGTGCCATGACAAAGCTCACCTTCATAGGGTTACTCTTTTAAATCCAAATACTCCTTAAGAATACTTCCTGGAATGTTGTATCCCCTGGCTCATGCTAGGAGTATGCTACCACTGACAATGAAAGTGACCCAACTTGTCCCTTGGCTTTGTTCTATTGTTAAACTTAACACCATCAGCTAGCTCTTACACCATAAAAGTGCTCATCAATTTTGCCCTAACAAACACAGTGGTACCTCCAGCGTGATGGATTTTGTACTAAAGGCAAAGTCCCCTGGAAACAGGGTAAGGAACTGCAACCAAATGTCTTGTATTTCAAACCTTGGTATACAAAATATACAATCTTTAGTTATCATATTACTAACTACTGCACCATAACCATGTGCCATAGCTACAGAGACAACTCAAGATTTCTGTGTGTAACTTACTAGCCAATATTGCTTCAAATATGGCTTTGGGGGTTGGTACCCAAAAAGAGGTGAACAGATGCTTTGTCAATTGAGTGGTACATGTCTACAATGAGGGAATCTGAAGGTTCAGGATCCACACTGACTAATGACCTGCACAGGAGGAGCCTAATGGCAGGATATGATGGATTATAGTGGTATGTTATTCATTTCTTATGTAATGAGTTAATTTTATGCAAAGAAAAAGCAACCTCAAAATTACATTCCTGCTTCATCATTATAAAGCCCACATTAGGGTGAAGCATGCAGTCAAATACAGATAGTTAGCCTTTTTGGTTATTTTTCATCTTGTATACTTACTATTGTTCATGATCTGCTAGTTTTGAAAGAGACAGATTAAATCAGTTTAGGAGGCTCTTCTGAGGCTTGTAATACAATTCAGCATTTTGCTAAAAGGTTATGCAATACATGTTCCAGCCAGTGTAAAAGCTCAATAGAAAGCATGTTAAAAAGCTTCCAGTCAGGTCAAATGCAAAATAACTAAAAACATCTAATATTTAAACAAAAGTTTAATATTTGAAATTCAAGTAGTTCCAGATGAAATATTCAAGTACTTCTAGCAAATTTCATGGCAGGTCATCAATTAAAGAGTTAATTGGACTAAATTACTGCACACTAATTTAAATATCCATCTCCCAAGCTAAATTTCTCTCGCCTTTTAGTGCAAATGGTATTTCCATGCATATTTTTGGTGTTCGCAGTTTCATCTCAGAGACAAATATTTTCTAATGTACGAATGTTATCCTATATAGTTGGGAAAAAATAAATCAGTTTTCCTTTAAGGAATAAAACATATATAATGCTACAAAGTAAATAAATATGAGTTACTGTTGCTGTGGGAACCATAACTTTGAATATCCTCACTGTTGTACATTTAAATTCTCTACCATAATGTTGCATTAACTTTTTTTTCTGTTTTGCATTACATTTATATCTAATGTGATTCCATTTCCCACTCCTTACAGATGCAGATTAGCTACTGTAATGTTCCTGATGCAAAAACTGTTTTTGGTAAATCATATCAAAATGTTTCATGGAACTCACTGAGAAGTGTTGATATATGGAAATTGGTCTTTTTAAAAATTGTTCGTAAAAACTAAATTGCATATTTTGAACAGCACCCCCCCTTTTCTATCATAACTTCCCATATTTCTGGAGAATTAAAGGGAATGGCACATCTGTGACATTTCAAAAGGAAAGTTCCTATTATTGCTGGTCTAATGCTTATTATAAATACACTGTACAACATGTTAGAGTAATCTAAACAAACAAATGTTAGTAATAAATGTTAACATCTTGCCAAATTTATCAGGATTGCATTGATAATGAATCTCCCAGTGAACCGTAAGGATTTTTTAATATGAAAAACCTGCGTAGTTTCAGATCTTATTCAGAAGAAAGTAATTTCAGATTATAATTCACAACTGATGACCTATGAACCAACGATTGACTGTAAACTTATTATAGTATTGAATGTATGCATTTTAAACATGTTTTGTCGTAGAACTTTCACTGGAAACAGTCTCTCCTTTGTTAGATAAACCCTTTGGAATTTTTCTCTTCTTTCTCTACTCATTTTCTGACTTTTTGGTAGGCTTCTTCCAGTTCAGAACAAGATAATGACAAATTATTTCCAGCTAAGAGTAAAATTTTTTTAGGTACTACATGGAGTATTTTTATAATGAATATAATTGTAATTATTGAGATTAATGTACTTAGGGACAAATAGAGTAGGTTCCAGAGACAGTATTATAAGAGTGCCCATTAAAATCAGGGTAGAGCATAGATCAATAGTACTTAAGAGACTGGTTGCTTTCAAACAATTCATATGAGAGAGGTTAAATTATATCAATAAATTATATTATTTCAATGAACAGCACTGGTAACAAAAATTGAGAGCACAGAACTGAATCAGCTACTGCTCAGTTCATACCAAAATATTTTTCCCTTAGACAAAAATCTTCCAAAGTTATACAGCAGTGGAAATGAGGCACAGCAGCAAAAAGCAGGGTGTTTTGCTGCTCACTGTAATGCACCATGAACGGCTTTGCACTTGTCTTTCTGTGGCACTGCATTTACCACTGACTTCTATGTAATCATCAGTGGGTTTGTGGTCAGCTCCAGAACCCATTCATGGCAAGTCTACCCATTGGTTTAAATAATCTAATGACATGCAAAATAATATTAATGGAAAAAAAACCAAACCAACAAACCAAACCAAAAACAAACTCTCATGAAACAGAAAACTCTATTTGAAATCATAGATAAGGAGATGTGGATGTGCCAACATGTGTACTTGCATATACATGTATGTATACATGCATTTATACACTTACAAGTCTTTGTATTTCTACACTGAGTACCTACACACAGACAAAACTACACACATGTAATTGAAGGCATTATTAAAGAGAGTATATGTAGGAAATAAATTAGTAGATTACAAACTTCTGTAATTTGAAATTGATCAGAAGTCATTCTTAGAAGATCCATTTATTACATTGTCTTGTTAGCTCTGACTTATATTTATAATCTATCAAGCACTTAATCAAAATGTTACACAGCTTTGACAGAGAACTTTCCTATACTCTACAGGATATGACTGTAAAATGTCTTCCTTTCTTTGACTGCATGATTGAAAAATCAAGCTTTGAAATTTTATTTTAATAACATTGTTAGAGGTCTGTGTATTTCATTCCATTGTCAAAGTCTAATAGAATAATAAACCTTGATACTCCATCAGCCTTAAGTGTTTTCTTTTTTTTTTCTTTCTCTCCCCCCCAATAATGGTTTATAATGGTTTTAAGATTTTAGTTACTTAGTAGATTTAAATTGTAATCCTATCATCTTTACTATTGATTCAGGTATCCTTAAACTTCTTGACCATGTAGAGACATTCTTTCATGCTTATATAAGATGGAAGTTTGCACAAAAGCTCCATCTAATTTATACAGATTCTTCAAAAACAAAACCAAAACTTAATCACTTTCTGGATTTTCTTCAGCCTCTTCTGCTTTGACTTTTGCTATGTTTTGGGAGATATCACTAAAAGAATGAGTGTAATAGATGAGAACAATTAATAAATGTTGCACTCATGTCCTTTGAAAACAACCTTCACTTTTAAGTAATCTGAGGAAAAAATTAAAACAAGTCACCATTCTCATTTAGTCCTTTTTTATTTTTTAATCTTTAACTCAAATGCTCTTGTGAGTTTTGTTTTGTTTGTGTAACTGGTAGTACTGATCACTAAAAGGAAAAAAAACAGAGTTTCTGTTGAGAGCTTAAGATATTTGCAAATTGGTTTCATTTTTATCATGGTCCGGTTACTATTAAAATAGAACACTTATTTTGGGTTTGTCTGGGGGTTTTTTTGTTGTTTGATTGTTGTTTGTTTTGGGTTTATATGGGGTTTTTTTTAATACCTCTGATTTGCCAATATTAAATTCAGAGTATCAGTATTACATTTTTGCACCAGGCAATTTTCATTTGAAAAGTCAAAATATCTAGTCCCTGTGTTCTATACATGAGTTTTGCACAAGATAACTATCTTTACCTTATATATTTATTTTTCATACTGCTGTTATTCTGAAAAAGTGGGAGGTATAAGGAACTATTTTCTGTCATATACACCTATGTACTATGATACCTATTTAAAAGTGAAACCAAGGTGAATTATGGGAAACGTAAGTGACACCAGGTACATTTTAGTGTTTTGGCATATAGCAGATCTTTAAAGACTGCATTTTCAGTTCAGGGAAAACTTCCAAATCAGAGCCCACTTCTTCCATGTACTGTAGAGTCAGGATGATCAAAAGGACTTTAGCACAATCTTAGGCTGTAAATATTGTGTAATTGCATCACCTCTGCTTTAACCTTTTAGTTCCCACCAATTCCCGATTCGCAAGCTTTTTGTGTCCTTTTGCACAGCAAGGTGAAATATCTGTCCCAATTTGTAACCCGCAGCCTGACCTCTGATCTAGATTGCTCACTCGGAATTCAGTTCCGAATGACTAGTGTTCTGTCAGGCAAAATCTACATAATCTGCTGTCAAAGACTGTCAAACAAATGGTTGACTTCATACACCCCATTTCAGTAAAATGATCAAAACATCAGAAAGAAAAAAAAAAATTATAAATCCTTCCTTGAACTCAGAAATATTGTACAAAGATTGAGAAAACACAGTGGAAATGAAATAAACCCTTGAAAACATAAAACTTCAATGATTCCTGGAAAGATGTAAATAACTACAAAATGCTGAATGCATACTCCTAATTTTTACTTTAATTGTGGGAAGACTTTTTCCTGTAACAGTTTGCATCCCGAAAAATTATTTATTTTTATGTATATATAAAGCTCTCAGATCCAGAGTATAGGTCAATTAAGTTTAGGAAGAGGTACTAAGCCACAAGCAATTATATATGATCCAACAATTGCATGGGAATAATTATTTAAAGTCTGAAAGTCTTTGTTTAAAAATGTCATCAAACTGGTTGTTTGGATATAAGCCACCATTAAAATAAGATTAGATATTAGTTTTCCTCAGGGGAAATGGGCAGTTAATACATCCATTTCTAAATGTAATTACATTTCCAGTGCTACATGTATTTTATAGCTTAACCTGTATCTTAGTAAAGAATTTTCTTTTGTTCTTGAAACAAAGTTCTTTGGAATGCTAAACGAAGAAGCACGCATCCTTCATTTAATTCATGTCCATTAGAAATTAAACATTTTGCTTTCTAAGAGCTATACGTCCTTTTTGTACCTGAAGTTATTTTTATTTTACAGGCTTTATAACAATTTCACTTCATTTTCCCCTACATCTTTTTTTTTCTTTTTTCTTTTTTTTTTTAATTAAACCTTCAGATATACTTTATTCTTGCCCTGAGAAACGGCAATTCACTCTGCTAAAGGTAACGTGCTATTTTGCCTCATTATAATAAACACCAATGTTTTTACAACTGCAACAGTTCTCCACCAGTATTAGCATATTTGGGCTGAGGTATTGTTTTACTGTGACCTGTATAATAAGTGTCACATTAGCAACACAACAAATCAAACGTTTGTTAATTTCCCTCGCTTTCCCACACAGCTGCTGGTGTTATCGTGTCACCAGATTTTAATTAATATGATAAGTAACACTTGCAAGACAACAGGCTGATTTCTCCCCCCCTCCCCGTGTGTATGTGTCTGTGTGCACACGTGTAGACCAGAAAAGCAGCAAATAAGAGACTTTTGTGGCAATTGCCTCGTTCACGTTTAAAGCAACTCAGTATTGAAAGATAATTCTCTTCCAGCTTGCCCTGAGAAACCCGTGTGTGTCTGAAAATATGTTACAAAGGTACTTGATTTGCCCATTCTACCATTTAATATTTCCATTTTTCTCTCACTGCCCAAGGTATACATGGCAGACTATTTGAATCTGTCTCATTTCTTTTGCCCCTATATAAGTAATAACAAATATGTGCCTGACTTACGAAAACCCCTAACAAGTAGGGTTGGGTTTTTTTTTTCAGGTATTGCATTCTATCAACAGAATTGCTCTAGTACAAGTCAAAAGTGCCATCTATTTGTAACAGCTAGAAATGCACCAGAGGCCACCGCTGGAGTGGAGCCTGTGCAATAACCACACGCCTTCTAGTCTACCGTGGGGTCACCAGCAAGTGAAAGATGAGGCAGCAAAGAGCTTGAGAAGATTGTTGTGGGAGGTTTCAACACTATTTCGTTTGGAACATGTTAACCACGCGACTGGGGTCTAGAAAGAGATTCCCTATTATTGCAGAAGCACCTAATTGGCATTTTAGCCTTTCTCCTGAGGAATATAGAGAATAAATTAATTCAAACTACACTAGGGAGTTTGCCACATTTGTGGAGGGTGAACATCTGAGCAGCAGTTCATTACAACAACACATTTTAAATTCAGTAGCAGCATTAGAGATAGGTGTATATATATCCATAATTATATCTTATTATTGCATAATTGTAGAATACTCAAATAGATTCTTATTAAGGATGTGGTAAAACAACTGAAACTGACAGTAGCAAGTTACCATTTCTAGTAGAATTTTCCTGGTCCGGTGTCCTGAAGATTTTACCTCCACCACTGCCAAGGCCTCACAGTAAGTGGAAGGATTCTTTTCAACATATATGAAAAGCAGGGCCAACCCTTGAAGAATTTTCACGTCAATTGTGTTCTCTATTTTAAGGGCAATATCGAGCTTCCTACAACCTTCAAGTGGGAAGGTTGAAGAATATAACAGATATCAAAATGAAAGGAGAAAACCCAGAGCAGCAGGGTTCTGAAAGCAGAAAAGTGAGATGGGAATGGGTCTTGTAGAGAAAATTCCCCTGCTGATATCAAAGGAAATAAAAGTGCACACAAAAAAAAGACACAGAGCTGCCTTTTAGAAGGCCCTGTAATAAACTACTGCTGATATTAGGCTGCTGAATTTTAATTCACTCCTCCACTAAAATGCCCTTTTTCTTTTAACCTAGTTCTCATTATAGCTTGCAAACTAACTCTCTCCAGAAGGAGACTGTTGGGAGAAAAAAAAAATAAAAATAAAAGCCCTGATAAACTCCCAGCAGCTCTGCGCCAGGCACCTCAAGTTAAATCACATGTATGTACAAGAGAAAATGAACAAAAATTAGCATTTTTATTAGAGAAGAGGCAAATGTTATTAATAATTTCAGAATATATTAAATGGGCAAAGAGAATGTATTGACTGTTATTAAAGTACTTGTAGATATTATGACCTTAAAGTAGTCCTAAGGAAAAGGCATTTCAGATCTGCACAGTTCCAAAAGAAACATTGGAATATAGATTTACCCAAGACTGGCAGACTGACACCCTTCCCAATGAAGTTAATGTAAATTTTGCCATTCATATGAGGAATAAGATTGCAGTACAGTGCACAAATAGTAGTATGTCCCTCAGAGTAATGCATTTTCCTAGCAGTCTGGACAACACCTTGCTTTAAAGAGTGTTGTCTGCAAGACAAATCTAACACCAGAGGATAAATGGATATGTAATAATAATAGTCTTAGGTGTTTCAGTAGGATCAATAAGCATTTTTATTCTGTGCTTAAACAGCTGTGAAAAGACTGTCCCAACATTGTCCTGGCTACTGGTGTATAATCCCTCTGCAGAAAAGATCAGTAAATTGATGTTTTTGTGCCTATAAATTAAAACACACAAGAATATTCACATGCAGAAAAAGCATATGCATGCTTAAAACTTCCTGAGCTAAAAACAGGTTGAATAGTTTCAAGTTTATAAGTGGGTGGAAATGACTAGCAAAAATATAAAAAAAGAATAGTGAACAATCAACTATAGAGAAGAGTTACTCCTGTGACCACAGGAACTAAAATGAGGCTGTTCAAACTTTGCAACTCCATGAGCCATACCAGTAACCTACTGAAAACTATGTGCCAATTTAATTTCCATAGCTATTTACATAAATCTAAATGCAAATCATACATCCATACAGGCATAATTCTGTCATTGTTTGCATTTTTATTCCTTTTGATTGACAAACAGCAACTGTTTCTCTTTTGAGTTCTCTGGCAATAATAAAACCAACAACAACAACAAGCCCAGAGTGGCCTCATGTTTGTCGTTTCCATAAGCTGGTAGAGAAAGTTTGGAGTAAATGTAGTCCCAATTCCAATGAGGGTGCCAGCATGCCCCACAGCCCCCAGTCATATTATGTTTCCAAGAAACGTATGTCATGACCATCAGTACAGATGGTACCTAAACACGCACTTGGAAGCCCTCTGACTTGGTTGAGGAGGCAAAGACTTTGCAAAATAGTCCACAGAGTTTGAGGCTGGAGGCTGCCTCCTTGCAAGAAGGTGTGTGCCATCCCCATCCAATACTTCTAGGAGTATTCTTCACTAACCTGGCAATACTTACAAACAAGACAATTTAATAATGATAAAGTATTTTCTGTTCCCTTTTAAAGTTAAATACTAATGGTTCTTAAGAGTTTCTGGAGAAAAAAAAAAACTCAGAAAACTTTATTGAAGGACAAATATGATAGGGAACTACAGCCTTCCTAGGCACAAACCTCTTCCAGTGTACCAGTCTTAGGGTCAATTGTGTGGCCAGTTAGGCTTCAAATAGATAATAACATCACATTTAAGAAAAAAGTTAAGAATCATCAGAGAAGGGAATTAGTTCAACCACTTTTCTAAATCCTTGCTTTCCTAAAGCACAATTCCAGGGCCGTTGAAAACAAAGAGATGACAAGTACCTTTCTCAACACTGTGGCAGCCAAGAGATACTCCAAAACAAGAGCCTCCAAACAGTAAGTCAGCAGTTTTCCAAACTTTGCAATATAACACAGTTAAACATATGTCCAGGATGTTATACATGTGGACATAAGTAAGGACACCTCCAACCCCATGGAAAACTTTCACACTGTTTAAATCTAAGATTTGCTGTTGATCCAATGCATGTGTACAAAGACATCTATGGTCTGCAAGAATTCAGTGTTGCTCATATACAAACTGTCATTCAGGCAAAAATATCAACTTAAGAAATTTGTTTCCTGAAAATATTAATTTATGCCCTCCCTTTCTTTAATTCTTACATTTTCATCAATTGTTGGCACTGAACTTGTAAAAATCTCAGTAAAATTAGCAAATGGATCTTTTTCCAGACACCATCTGAGTTTTGCAGACAAGCCAACCTTGGGGGCAGCATTTGTAACTGTTTAGGAGGAGAAATGACCAGTTCACATACCAGAACAGTGAGGTCTTGCCTCACCTATATAATCTGTGCTAAGTAACTAAAAAAAGTAGCTAATATTATGAGTAATATGGAGAGCGCTCTGTTTGGTCATTTAAGGTATTTCTGAATTTATTGCAAAGAGTTAGGAAATATGTTTAAATGAAGAATAATTTTCTTCTATTAAAAAGATATACTGTTGAATCCAGTGTGTTTCTCTTTAAGAAGTCTACTCTGAAGACTCTCTAACCACTGTATTATGTGACATTCAATAGGTCTGAGGAATCATGTGAGACAGTAAATGATGCAGTAAAAATTGTGTTCTTGTGTTTTGGTTTTTTTTTAAATTCCTACAAAATTGTACTTGTAATGCAACAATCGCTTTGTCATGAATAGGTCCCTTTGTCATTTGTTAGATGACCCATCTCTGCTGTTGCAAAAATCAAAAGAGAATTGATTTTGATGAACTGACATGCAGCTTTAGGGTAACACAACTACCAGATGAACAAAAAGCCAGCTTCACCACCAGTAGGCAGATCAATACTGTACCTATGTCAGGTATATGTGGTTATAACAAAAGAAGAAAAAAAATCCAAAGCCACAATCCTCTTAAAATCTGAGACCATCATTGTGTCTTGTATTTAGCTGAGGTTTTGCTTGTCTTCTCAACATGTAGTTTTTATATCTTAAAAAAGGAGGACCCTGACATACAGCGATGCTTAAACATATATATGGTTATACATGTCTGGTCAAGAAACCTGGGAGACATAGTCTTCTCATTCAACCTTGGAAGTTTCACTCTATTGTAAACAATGCACAGTAGAATACAATTGCTATATTTAAACATTCCTGTGCTCATTAACAGGTGTAGTATTACACAAACCATTCAAGTCAGTACAGGAGAGCTAGTGATAAAAAATGAAAGACCTTTACATCACATGTGATACCTCTTGCTTCTGCTAATTTTAGTTACTTCATTTAGACTGGACATCTCATTAACTCTATCATCCCTGTATATTTTATTTCAAAACTGAGAGAACATTATGATAATTCTACAAACCTGAAGCTCATAAAGAAAGTGGCTGTGTGGCTTGTTCATAACCTGTATGTCAGGTTTGCCTCTCATTTGAAATGGAAGTGGCCACCTTAATTATAAGGGCTGGGTGAACTGGTTGATTGCATTGTAAACAAATATCTCTGAAATATTAAAAAATACATGTGTGTGACAGGGTAAAGAAAAAAAAAACCAACAAACCCACAAATGCTCTCAGAGTGGTTTGTAAAGTATAAATATATAATTAGATGTGCTCTGAGAGCATTAAGAGAACAGTAGCCAAAATGTGAGCTCTCTTTCAGTTGATGCTGTCAGAGGGGAGTCAGTGATACATTCTTTACCCACATGAAATTCTTCACTTAAATTAAAAGAAGGAACCAATTGAACAAATGATTTTGGATTGGATTGGATTGGATTGGATTGGATTGGATTGGATTGGATTGGATTGGATTGGATTGGGAAAACCCACCACAGTCTGTTCACTTTC
>JAOEGS010003447.1:24579-34959 GCA_025447755.1 Corythornis vintsioides
GCATCCTTTGACAGCCTCCCTATATTCTTCCCAGGTGGCCTGTCCCTCTTTCCATTTTTTATATATTTCCCTCTTCATTTTAAATTTTACCAAGTTTCCTTGCTCAACAATTCAGGTCTCCTAATTGTCTTATTAGATTTACTGCTTTTTGTGATGCACTTATCCTGAGCCTGGAGGAAATATTAGCCAGCTTGCTTGAGCCCCCTTGCCCTCCAGAGCCCTGTCCCATGGGACTTTTCCAAGCAGTTCCCTGCTCAACATGATCGTAATAGTCACAGTCTGCATGATAACAACATTAAGTTTCTCTATTAAAAAAAAATACAAAACCAAAAAAACTGTTTCCAAAACATACAAGAGACTATAAAAGCTATTTTGTAAACAGATGAGCCTTCACACTATTATTTTTTTTATTAAATGCCTCTATTTTATGGGGTTTTTTTCAAATTCTCAAAAAAGTCAATTCATCTTACATATTTATGAAATTTATTTTCATGTATAAGTTTTAAAAAATCCTTTCAAGTTCAAATGTGTATTAAGAAGCTTAAAAAAAAAAAAAAATACCACAATGCTGAGACATCATTAAAGACTATGAAGTTTCACCTGGAAGTTCTCAGGCATGCTGCTTAGTCAAGAAACATAGACTTTTGCTAAATTAATGGAAGGCAGACATGGGGTTAAATTACAGAATTATCTTAAATGAGTATATGTAACTCATAACTGCATTTTAATGAAGGTACTGGGGACAATAGAGGAATGATTTGGCATGACTGGTAATATGAGTTAACTTAGTTAAGATGATGGCTGACTGCACTTCAGTCTCTGGGGAAGCTCCTAGACAGTATCATGATGTCCTCTAGTTGGTATTCTTTGAATAACCTTTTTTATTTAATTAGTTTTTCTCAGGCTTCAAGAACAGATGAAGCTTTATTTGAATTCTGAGAGCTCTAATATATTTGAACTTGAATGACTTCTCTGTTCTAGCTGCATAGATTTCCAAGTCAGTATGGACATACTTACCTGAAAAATCTTCCTTTCTGCTAGCTCTTCAACTGGCCTTTCCAAACAAGTGACTGTTGTTTGATGTCATAATGATGTGGCCCGACTGCTATATTAATGGTTTTCTACAACAGGTGTGGTTATGGGTGTTATTTTGATTGTGATGTTTTATTAAGTAATATTTTAACTGAGTGGGTATTTTTATTTCTTCAAGATATCCCTAAGGAAGGTAAAAATTAAAAAAAAAAAAAAAAGTTAAATTCTTATAGCTGGTGAGATTTATTGTTTAGCTGCTGGAGGTGAAAAGAATCTGGACTGATACTCATCATTAGCTGTGAAGAATTCTCACAAAAGTCAGTATGAGTTTTGAATAAACATTGATGGCAGGGTAATGTCCTTAGAGGTTATTTCTGTTTCATATGAATCTTCCTGTTCTGCATCATCATCTGTGCTATCCATTGTTTAACAAATTCTAAAGAAGCATCACAGACACTTTAATAAAAATCACAGAGTGCTTCCAATATTTTAGAGGACAAGACAGTGCCACAGATTTTTGAAACTAAGAATAATTAATAACATCTTCAAAATATTTCAGTGTCTGGACCTATTGTGTAGAATGATACATCCCCCTGAAACCAAATCAATAAATGAAAACCAAAGTAAATAACTTTTTTTAAAACCAATAACAAAACTGTAAAGTGTTTCCTGCAGAAAGGATCAGAGATAAAATAATATATTTGGATGTTCACACATCATTTTTTATAGTGTAAACAGTACTCAAATTGAGCAGGAATGAACAGAAAGTATGGACAAAACTTTGTTCAGTACTTTGCTAGCAGTTTAATAAAAGAGACAACTAATCCTGAACTCTTGCTACAATTATGTTTACAGCTTTTGTCATATTCCCATGAAACACTGAATGATGTTAACTGAAAGGATTCAGGCATATTTTCACTCTTCTTATACTAGACACATATTAGTAGTTTAATATTATAGCTTATAAAAAACCACAAATATACAGAGAGACTTTTGAACTAACCTTATTCCCTTGCAACACTATCAGAATCTGTTTTACGTATATAACTGTATTTTTTATTTTTGGTGATAAAAACATTTCGTTTCAATCCTTTCTAAATACACTATTGGCATCTGCTATCAGCAGTCATCTTCATAATTAATAATCCAGATTTTACCATTGTATTATCTGAAAACAATCAGTTTAGTATTTCATGTTCCTAGATGAAGTTTATAACTTCTTGTCTCTCATTTCTCAACATCAGAAAACAATGTGTTAACTTTCAGTGATCAATGTGAATAGCACTGCTGATGTGTGATGGCTGTATACTGACTTCTTAACTGCGAAAATGTCATCCTTTCTTGCCACATTTTTTTTCACTCTCTTGAAATATACCCCTCCTACCTCAGTCAGACATAGCATCAGCTAAGAGGGCCTTGAGGTCAAAGTAGCGGGGTCTTCCTTTTCCTGCCTGCACATGTGAAAATATACAACTGATTCAAAAAATCCAACATCTCCAATATCTTCTGCTCTTTGTCTTCCCTGAATTTTCTTTGCTCTGCCTTCTTGTTTCAGAATTTCAGCCTCTGCTTTGTTCGCAAAGGTGCTTCCATGCATGCTGATATGGATCTGGATATCACTCCCAACAAACATGATCCTTAAGTGAGTAAACATACACGAGTTAAATTGCTTTAATTTATAAGGTGTACAACTTGTAGTGGGTAACACCTGTGGTGTTGATGAACCAATAATTGAAAAGCAGAATTTATATCAGAGAGTAGGAAATAGAAAGGACCTTCAGATATATCTTGTTTGTTGTCTTACCTTTAAAATGTCATTCCTTTTATGTTCTTCACTATGTATCTTGTCTTGTTACAGACGTTTGTTTCAGGGCATATATATTTATCTTTTCTGTAGAATCTCATCTAGTAGTTTCCTGAATTTTTGACATTTGTTTTCTTGGAATGAATTATCAAATTTACTATTTTATAGTGACTTCCCCTTCTCCAGAGCAAGACAGGAAGATGCATATTCCTGTGTCCTCAGCTGGATCTTATAATAAATATCAGTGTCTGTGAACAAATAACTAAATTCTGGTATAATTCTGATAGAGGAAACCAAAAGACTGATCTTGAATCATATTGACCAGAGACTGGACTCATATTTCTCCTGAGTGCTTTGACTATATTTTAATGTGCTTTGAATAATTTTTTGTTATATGTAATCCCACATGAAGACTTTAGTTCTTGTGACATTGTGTGTATTTCTTTTGCGTTAATATAGAAGAATTCTAAATAACAAAAAAACATAGTGAATTGGTTTTGGATTTTTCTGTTGTTTTTGTTTTGTTGTCTTGATGTTTTGTTTTCATTATGTTGTTTTCTTTCCTTGTATTTTGTGGGGTTTGTTTTTGTTGGTTGGTTGGTTTGGCTGTTTTTAACGCAACATTGTTGCTTTTCTGGCTATCCTTAGTCGTGTTTTTCATAGGAAAGATAGAAATAAAAATCGACACTAAAGCAGAGTCAATTACTAACCATGGCGGATATAATTGAGTATACCACGGAATATTACAGTAGTTAATAAATATGTGATTAAAATAGCTTTAGTAATTGTAGCTGTGGCAAATCAGAATGCATTTTGTGCTATTAGCAGAAAATAACTTCCTAATTCATAACTTCATTTTCATATATATTTGCTTTCACTAATAGGTACTTGATTTAATCACATTTAAAAAGAAAACCTGTGATTTTTGTTTTTATGGTGTAGGTATCTATCTAATGCAAATTAATTCAAATAATCAGCTAATTTTTTATGGAGTGACAAACAATGACTGGCTGCTAGCACAGTATTTGACTTTGCACTACAGTCAAAGAATATGGATAGAAAATTTAAAGTCCTCACAAACTCTTCCTAGTGCTTGGTATTAATTTTTCTGTGCCCTTAGGAGCATGTGTTTTTGAAGTAAGTCTTATTTGATTATTTTAAAAATAACAACTGGAAATATTTTATGTTGAAGAAACGTGTCACAGTTTGGTATTCTTTCATTAGAATACATCATTTGGCAATGTACAAGGTGGTGGCTTCTGGCTTGCAGAGGAAGATGATCTTTTGCAGTAAAAAGGTAGTTGTGGAGATGTCAGTACATGTTACTCATTGAAGATGAATATGCAAATTGAGAGTTCAAAAACAAAAGAAATATTGTGACATGGAAATCTTTCCTTTGTTGTTTACTTTCCTCTTTTCTTTTGGGAAGATAATTGTTAGGAGACTAGGAAAATAAATTACTATGATAAGCATAAAAAAAATATTCTGAGTAACATCTATGGTATAAAGGACATTTTGTTGATATTATAAACAGGTTAACATGTTGCATTTTAATGAAAGTGATAATGAAAAGTTATATCAAATATATATTTAATTTTTTTTTCTCTTGGAGTGTATTTTCTCCTTATTTTTATAAAGGAATCTGAAGTTTCCACTTCATAAAAAGCAGTTCTGAATAATTTTGTAATGAACTAATTGAAAGAATAATGGAATAATGTGATATTTCCCTGCTTATTGTGCAAGAGCAGAAGAGAGCTAATTGCTAAACTAACAGCTAAAAGGAGTGGTAACTTCCTTCACAGTGATTAAATAAATCACAATAGTATTCAATGTAAAATGTGTTTCATGAAAAGTACTAATAGGAGCACAATTTGATTACATAGAAAATCTATTGTCATTTAACATTTAGTTTACATTTCCAGGTAAAATCTTGTTTATAGCAGAGACATTTACTAATACATTTGAAATACTCTGAATCTTCCTGCCTGGCTGTATGGCTGAAGTGGAGCACTTAGTTAAGAAATAATTTCTTCTACTAAATGTCTTGTCTCTTTTGTGTAAGATTGGGGTTTCTGTTTGTCTTTCACCTATATATGTTCAAATACAATGATTCATTCTCTGTAAAAAAAAAAAATAAATTAAAAAATCAAACATTATATTAAAAGCAATAGACTTTTAAAAACATTAAATGTAGGCAACAGCTACCAGAATGGTGACTGTACCACATCCCAGCATCCTAGATCTGTCTAATGCAAGCTGGTGACATTTTCCCTGACATGTACACTAACTAGCAAACACTTCATTTTCAATTTCATCTCTCTGCCCACTATACACCTCTAGCTTTATCCTATTTGTTGCACAACATTTACTAGAAATAAATATAGTGCAAGTAGACGTATTTGCTTTTGATAAGACAGTTCAGAACCTTCAGTTCGCCTGTGATCTCATTGCAGAGTGTTTTTTGGGCAGAATTTACCAAACTGTACTAAAGTATACTGAGCTGTTGTGTTCTGGAGATAGCAACAAACTAAACAATTAAGTGCATCTTACTTCCTTGCAACTTTCTCACCAAAACACCTCCTGGACTGTAGGGATTTCAGTTGGCAGCTCTGCAGATGTTTGGCTGCATGTCTAGCATTCACATCAGCCTAGGCATGACTTGCAAGATGAAAAAATACTGTTACTTACCACCCAACATAATGCAACATCTCTAGAAATTAATTTCTTATTCATTTGTCCCTGGATTTGGTCTCATCCCTCAATGAAGTCCTGATAGGTGCTGAGTAACATTAGGCCTGAACCTTCAAACTGAATTTTGTTTGTGCTGATAGAAATGAAGTTGGACACATGCGCACAGCTGGTTGGCTGTTGCAATGCAGTTTCGACCTGGGTTATAGGTTTGGAACAAGTAGGAAATAGGACTTTTTTTTATAGTTTTTTATATTTTTTCCACTATGTTTTTATGTTAGCTTGAAGTTTATGCTAGAAATGTGCATTGGCACCTAATATAATTTAACATCTACTGTTACAGTTAATAAATTATATGGTTGCTTGGAAGACATATGTCTGATTTCAAATACACTGAACTAATGGGCTGCCATAATTGTATGGTGGTCTAGGCACATTAATAACCATAAAACATACCAAAATAAAAATGCAGACAACATTAACAATTATCTTTAGGTTATAGTAAGAAATATAATGCTATTACTACAGGAATGTATATGCTCCTTAGCATCACACATAAGGGAAGATGCAAATATCCTATGGAGGCTTCCAGGTATTTGTCATCTTTTAGCTAGAAACGTGTTATAACAATGTAGTACTGTTTCATCCCAGAGCAGCTGCTAAGTACTAAACTGTGAGGAAAGCACGCTTACTCTTGAAAACATCATTATAAGGGATAAATTTTACAAAATATTTATAAGAAATTTTAATACTGCAGTATGCTTATAACAGAAATTTCTTCAGAAATTACATAAAAGACAATGTGACAATTCTCATCTCTCTTTTGCTTATATAGCTGTTTCTGACCTCTGCTAGATTCAGAATGCAAAGGTTTGTTTTCAGGCAAAATTCACCGTACAGAAATGTGAAGTAATGAAATCCCTGTCATTAAGATCAGAATTTCAGTGATGGTATTTTTGAAGATCAAATGCAGATTTTTGCACTGTGCTTTGTATAATTTGACCAGGTGCTTTTAATGCAATCCTATTATCACAATGACAGCTTTTATAATTGTGGTCATAATTTTAGATTCCCAAAAACCTAAAGAAAGCCTTTTCAAGCTAGTAAACCTCAACCCAGTAAACCAGTCGGCCTGGTGAAACCCATGTTGGAGAACACCTTCATCTCATTCAACCTTGACAGAAAGTGTTAGTAAGGGCAATGGCCACAACTGGAGCTTAACAGCTAGTTGGTGAGAGTTCAGCTGAGGAAGAAAAAATCAATTCCTGAAAGAAAGGAAGGCGGTTTATTTTGCACTAATTTTCATGAGGTGAAATAGACTATCATTAGAAAACAGAAGGTTGTTTGGTGTGTTAGCTGGAATTTTTGTTCAAATCTCAAGCAAGTTTTGTATGATCTGGCTGCAAATTGAAATGATGTAAGTACCAGCTGAAGCAACTCTTGCTATGATGAATCCCTCCAGCACAAGATTTCCTGCATTAAAATGTACCATCACACTGACTTTATATTAGTTAAATGGCAGAGAAACAGATGTCTTTTCCATTAAAATAGTTTTAATTAATTGAATAACTTGCAATCCATTAAAGTTAATCATAAAGGTCCATTTTACTCTCAGATACAGGACTATTTGTGAAACACATTGTTATGAAATGCTATTTTTCAGATCATTTGTACTTTTGCAGGCTATAATCTTCTTATACTGCAAAAATAATTTTCTCCTTTAGGCTCCTTTATATGAAATATTGAATTATTTGGTTAATGTAAGTTATAATTCAGTTCTGTGTGATTGGCAAACACATCCTGAAGATGCGAGTTATGCCAAATTTCTTTAATTTTATATATTCTCCTCTGGAGACAGCATGCAAAATAGAGAAAATATTCAACTGGTTTGTCTGAACTCTCCTCTACTTTGATAATAAATAACAGCATTACTAAGAAGCTATTGACTAATCCATTGAAATAGCACTATTGAGCACAAATATGATGTCATAAGTCATTAATTATTAATAAGCTTTTTGCTGCTTCGGAGAAGATGAACTTCTCTGTGAAGCCCCTGTTTACAGCAGACAGTGCATTATACTTCAAAGTGTAGATTGTCTAATCACATAGACCACCCCAGCTGGCATATCTAAATGCATCAGTTCAAAGGCTTTGATTTGCAAAGAGTTTTAAAAACACCTAAATCACACTTACAGAAATCAGTGGCACCCTCACTGCTAACAAAAGTCTTGAGGTATTTAAGTTTTTCCAGTGAAATCCTCACTGTTTTTGTTTTTCTTTCCCTCAGTGCATGTGCACCACAAAGTTGTGGCATTTCTGATTCTTTTGGTGTTTATGAACTGTATGAATTCACAGGTTATATCTTCTGAATGCTCTTTCTTTGATACAGCATTTTCAGAGCATTAATAAGGCAAACATAAAACTGGGTGAGAAATATCTGTTGGCTTCCCCATGAGTAAAAATGTTCATCTGGACTGTAGGAAAGAGTGCAATTTCTGTTTTAATCTGATTTCAAAATCTGTATTGTACATAAATCTTCCATTTGAGGATTTTAGTGTCTCAGTTTTAGATATTCTGTAGTGAACCCCTCCCAGTCCTTCTTGTTTAAGTTATCCCATTATCTGATTATTCAAACTGTACAACACAAGTTAATTTCAGCTGGAAGAAGCAAGGGATAAAGATTGAGCAAAAGATATACTACTGTAAAATTGCAGTTTAAAATATGTTTGGATTTGGACCTAATGTCCATAACTTTCACAGATTTTGAGGGAATTGCATCAGTTTTGAGGAAGTGCATCAGTTAAAATTTCGCTAATGTGAGCAGTGTCAGTTTGTTAGTGAAAATTCCTTGAATTTGATGGCACTGTATCTTCAGATGATGAAAACCTGAGAAATTATATGGTTTTAGTGTAGTTATAGTGTCTGTAGACAAATGGAATAACACTTTAACTATTTTCAGGAAGTCTAAATTGAGACTAAGAAAGTAATTTGGTGTTTATGCAGTTACTGAATGGTTCTAGTAGTAATTTCATTGAGGGGAAAAAAATTAGGGAATAAAAACTTGGGTGCAAATTTTATTATATTAGATTTTTATTGCTACAACAAGTGCTCAGTAAAAAGGTAGTAGGTGTTTTATAGCACTTTACTTCGCACTCAATCTTGTAGTGCTAAAAACTTTGTGTAAAATGGTGTTCTAAATTTGCATTGGGATAGAAGAATCTAAATCTTAGCCCATTGAGCTAGTTGAAAAAGTCAAAAGGAGATAGAAGTATGTTTCTGCCACATTTACTTAGCCCTTAAAATTAATTTCTCAAAACTGATATATTATTGTGGATAGTAATTTTGTTAAATAAAAGAGAGACCTTTAGTAATTTCTGTTTGGGCAAATTGATATGTACAGGACATGCACAGTCCAATCCCTTGCCTTGTCCTCCTGGCTGCATCACCACTCACGTCCATCACTGCATGAAACTACCACAGAATGTGTGGCACTGTGGGCTTTCTGAAGTGCATATTGCAATTTTTTTCCTTGTATCTTTAATACAACAGGAGTTATAGTCAAGATATCTGAGTCTCATTCCAATCAAGGAAGGTTTTTTTAAAAAAAGGAATTTTGTTTATCTTCCCATTAATCAGACAGATTGTTTTCCCTTTAATTTCTCCGTTCATTATACTCCAATTGCTTCATCGCCAACTTTCAGCCCAGTGTTTTTAGTGTTGGTAAACAAAGTAATGAATGAAATGACCAGAAGGAACCCGAGGTTTCTGATCTGGGTTATTTCAATATCCCCTTGGAAAAGCCTTCTGATTCATTAACAGATATTTTGTTAGCTTGCTAGACCTTTTAAATTCAGTAGTGTGCTTATCTTTGTTCATTTGGAAGGAATTCTGCTTCTTTTAGTTATTTCACATTGTAATGTATGTCACTTTTTAATTTTCCTTAGCTTTCACAGATGACATTATACCTCACATTTAACATTTGTTTTGCTGGCACATATCATCATGCAGGAGTTTGTGGATAACATATATAAATAAAGTGTGCCTGCTTGCTAGTCCAATTCCAGTGAATTAAAATAAAAGTGTGATTTACAATAGCTCCCTAGGGAGGTTACAAAATGTTTGTAAGATTGAGAAACAGAAATTTCCACTGTATGTCATGTTTTTCACTGTTGTCTCTACAGGTCACCAAGCTTTTCAGGTAAATTGGGCTGTATATGCAGACAAAATTTCAGAATCTCATAAGCAGATTTTACTATGCCTGTAGTGAAATCCAAAAGCAAAACTTCAGAGCTATATATAATTCAACCAGTTCTAAATAAAATACAAGTATGTAGTGGCATGACAGTAACAACATATAGATTCATTGCAGACTGACTGAAAACTCAGCTTGGATGCCAGAAAAATATCTGGCTAAATAGCCTGGAGGGAAACGGTGCCTTCTGCCTACCCTCCGCTCAGGAGATGAGTTAAAGACAGTAGGTATTCTCTCAAGGGGACCATTGCAAGTGCATGAGACTTGTGTTTAGGTGTGTTTAGCCTATGGACAAAGATCCAACTGGAATTAATTGTCAGCTGCCCAGAAAGGTGGATAGGGCTATGGTGAACAGCAGCTGCTGAGAATCAAAGCTTGTTGATGGTATTCATGCAGCGGCTTTACCTTCAGTCATTCCCACTACATGTAGCCACGGTGTGGTTTTAGAAGTAACTAATGCCTCTTAAAAGATAAATTTGTTGCCTTAGTGCTAACGTTTGAAATGCTAGAGAACAGTGTCACGATCCGATATAGGTTGCGTGACAATTATTAATGAAATGTTTAAAGGTGATCCCCAAAATGGTGAAATTAAGACACAAACGAG
>JAOEGS010003447.1:42836-53492 GCA_025447755.1 Corythornis vintsioides
CCATCACCTTTCCAGGGATGGAGGTGAGGCTGACAGGCCTGTAGTTACCCGGGTCCTCCTTTTTGCCCTTTTTGAAGGATGGGACAACAAATTTTAAAATGGTCATAGTGTTCACACTGAGGCCATGCACCTCTATGAGTTGTGTCATGAGGAATTGGCTAAAGATGTCTGCATAGAGACACATAAAAGAATGCATTCAAATTAATTTTTGATGTGCGACATGGAGTGGGAGATCTGCTGAGACAAGAGATTTTTTTTTAACCTTTATTCCTTGAGGCCAAAGGTGCTGATCTTGCCATGCTTTAAAAGTATTTTGGGAGTTGTATTGTTGGTTCCACATCTGAGATGCAACAGGATATGAAAATGGGAGCTATTGGTAGAATAATACTCAGGTTTTCTAACTTTCTTCTGAGGAATATGAAGTTATTTTAGGAATTCTTCCTTACAATGTGCAGATCATGTATATAGAAAATGGACCATTCGCTTATGTTGAACTTGAATCTGAAAATGAATGCCTACATGAAACAAACAGAGGCTTATAGATAGGGACACTTTGAATTAGTTTCATTAAATAATTATTTCATTTGCCAAGTATTTTTCACAATAATAGAGATGCCCAGTGTTACTGAACTGCAGTAAATTATACCAGGAATTTTATAAACTTACCTTTTGTTGAATGAGAAATCAGTTGTTTGAGTAGTATTTCAGATGAGTCGTCAGTGAAATAGAGTAACATCCTTTTATTCAGAAAGTCATAGAAACCAGGGAGCTTATGATCTTTATTATAAAATTATTTGCATTATATCAGAGAGGGGAGAGAATAGAATTAAAGAGAGATAGAATTAAAAAAAAAAAAAAAAAAGAAAAAGAAAAAACC
The DNA here is from genome assembly GCA_025447755.1 of Corythornis vintsioides. NCBI lineage: Eukaryota > Metazoa > Chordata > Aves > Coraciiformes > Alcedinidae > Corythornis > Corythornis vintsioides. The sequence goes on from JAOEGS010003447.1 coordinate 43,714, forward strand.
CAACCTGTTTGGCAGAGGTTCTAAAGCAAAGCCCTAAGTGTATTTATGATTATAATTCTGCACAGATCACTTGGTGCTCTAACATTGTGCTGCTGATCACAACATAAATCACACTTTAATTTTAACCTTTGCGATTCATCAATAGTTTCAATATCAAATATAATTCAGCACTGACACTATTGGTTTACAGGTAAAGTGGAATAAGAATGGAGGAGACTTAATAATGGATTAGTTGGCCTCTCAACAGAGGCAGAAAGATTCATGTTGTCTTCTCTATGTTTCTATCACATGAACAAAGCTATAAATTATGGCAACAGCTAATCAGACACAAGAAAGATATATGCTGTCACTGAAAATCAACTATTTGTACCATCTCAGTTTTAAAAATTTAGTCACTAAAAAAGATTCTATTTAATGAAAGAACATTTTGTTGATTGTCTTGCATAGTCATATATATCTAAAGGATTTTCTTTTAATACAAAATAATTTTCTTTTTTCATGGTACAATAGTTCTTCTCAGTAAGTGTTCATGCAACGTCAGAGAATAAGCAATGTTTTTCAGAAAATAATATCTTATTTGGCCAAATTTTTTTTTTTTTTTTTTTCTTCTTTGAACTTGGAAAGACAGGAATTCGGCTTATTTTCTTGCTAAATGTAAAAGCACAAGATTTGTCTGCTGTGTGGCTTCTTTGTCTAAACTTGTTCACTCTGATACTGGAATTTAGAAAAATGTCCAACCTCTCAGATTTTCAAATTTGCAACAGCTCCCTGAATGGTGTCCTCTGATGTTAACCCAGCAATTCAGTGGGATAAACGGGCAACTAAAGCTGCATTGTGGTGGTAATGGAACTGCAGACGTCAGTGAATCTCTGTCTTTGCAGATATTATTAATATTACTGGATGTGGCCATGAGTAACTAATCTGATGTTTGCCCTACTTTAAGTGAGAGTGTGGATCAGACAACCTGCAGCAGTCTCTACGTACCTAAATTATTCAATATGGTGACCTGTAGCTCTTGGTAAGATGTTTCATATTATCTCCTACTTCTTTTTCCTTTACTAATTCTATTTCTTTTTGGTTGTTTTTTTTTTTGTTGGTTTTTTTTTTTGGGGGGGGGTGTTGTTTTTTGTTTTGTTTTTTTAAATCAAATCTAACAGAAGTACAAATGCCCTTGAAGGCTCTACTTGGGATGAAAAGTCCTAAATACTCATTTTTATTCTTCCTTATGCTTATTCATTCTGCTGACTGAATTATTTCCATCATACTAAATCTCAATATGGAGCTACTAATTCAATGTTGATAATAACAGTCTTCTGTGTGTTAAACTTTATACCCAGAATATTGACACATGTGTTCTATGAAGTTTATGGTTTGTGATATGATGTTGATATGCTGGAATAAAAAACATAGTGACAAATCATTTATCTATGTGTTAGGAGCCAACCTTCTTCCCCCTCCTTCCTTTTCCCAGGGGATACAGGGGTTCCTGAGTAAGTACTAAATCTGTTTAGTAGCACGCTGACACACATTCTTAAAAACAGTTTAAGATCTTTAAGATAAATGTTTGGAAAGCTGCCAGTGCTGGGCTAGAAATACTTGTCTGCATTTCTGAGACTACAGAGTGCCAGCAGTATCAAATCCATAGAAAGAATTTTCCCCTAATCAAACTTATGTCAACACTCCAAATGTTTCTCTGTTTTACATAATTCTCATAGATTGTGTGTTAACTCCAGGGAAATACTGAGAAAATTTTATAAGGGTGTCCTAATCTCTATGAGAAATTTTGAATGGGGATGGTGATTCTGAGTCGTTTGTTTACTATACCTCAACATATCCTTAATTGATGGATTAGGATTGCTCTATAAAATTGCTCGAAAAATTTATTCTTTTCAGAGATTTACTTAGCTATTGGAAATTGTATAGAAGTGCATATCAATATTATCAAAGTATTGTACAACCTCTGTAAAGTAGAGAGCTAACACTTTATTGATGCTTATTTTAGATTGACAGAAAAGCTGAGTAATTCACCCAAATTCCCATGCCAAAGACTGCCCTTCTTCCCCAGTACTTTCATTGTTTGACTCTTATACACATGTCCTCAGAGGCATAGAACTGTAAAGTTCCTCAATATGAATGGAAAAAGATTTCACTAGTGTGGGATTTTTCACTTTCTTTGTACTGCATTAATGAAAACTCCCACTGCTGCCAGGGGATTAGGGTGGATACATGCAGTATGCCAAGGCAAAGCCCCCTCTGTGAGACAGGTGCTGGATTTTATGCTTTAGAGCCTTTTCCAAAGGTAGTTAAAATATGTGAATAAACAGAATGAAAATTCAGAGCGAAAGTTTAAAAGATACTGAGGTTTTCTTAAAAAATGCAAAATGAGTGGGGAAAAAAACCCCTCATTTTGAAACAAAACTAAGTAGATTATGCCAGAGAGAAGATGATGTTACCATGAGAGAGGACTCTTCTACAGTCATATTTCTGCATTTCTACAACAATAATACTTACTTCAGAAGAAAATAGAGCACAGGCAATAACTTAAAATATGCCAAGTAATTGGAAACTGTTGAGTGAGATGGTGAAGAAAGAAACATTTGTGCACTGCAAAGACTGGTAATTTCCATTAGAACTGCTATTGAAATGTCCCAGTGATAATAGTAAAAAAAAACAATAATAAAGTTTTTGTATTTTTTTTCATTTCCATATTTTTAAATAAATTTTACCAATATCATAATGAACTTTTTGTTACTTATTTGTATTTTGTTTTACTGTATCACATTTGAAAATTATGTTGACAATATCTATATGAGAAGACTCTCATTGTGTTTATTATCATGGAGAGCAATGAATAACAAGTTAGTTTCTTTCTTCTCCCAACTGTCATGCTTATCAGAATAAGTAGCTCTCACAGTGGTTCCTAAAAGTCTGTTTGCATATAATCTATGGATAGGCAATGAGGGAGTAGTAGCTTATTTTTAAGCTATGTACAAGGGAAGATAGGATCAGATAAATATTAATTTCTATCTAAACCTATTCCTATCTTTAAATTTTCCTCTCCCTTTATAAAACCGCTTAAGAATGAAAAAGTCCAGGAAAATCCCTGTGTTTCTGCTGGTTCTGCTACCATCAGAATCCTCAACCAGTCCTTACCTCTTGTCCTGTTTGACACTGTCCTTAGTAATCATAGAGCAAAGTCTTCCTTAAAAAAATTTTTAAAAAGCCCCAAACAAATAAAAATCAATAGGAATTTTATCTGATTTACAATCAGATGCCTGCCACTGAGCACACATTAATTGTCTGCCCCTCCTTTCTTCTGATCAGTTAAATTAATGGTTGCGTACCCAAAGGAAAACCCTGACAGGTTTTGTACTTTTTTGTACTGGAAAAGCTAACAGGAGGAGTATTACTGGCAAAGGGTAGAAAAATGGAGGGTGTGTAGAAAGATCTGGAGAGTTCAGAATGTTGGATTAAATCCTGGGATTTGTGGCTGAAAGTGGATAAATGGAAGGCATTTCTCTTGAGGGGCAGAAAAAAAAAAGATTAACAAGGAGAAATAAAACACAGGAGAGCAGGACAGAGAGCAGCAATGCAGAAAATATTCCAAGAGAGACAGCAGGTAACAAATTAAATATCAGTGAAATGTGAGGCTATTAGGGGAAAATGCGACAGCTATTTTGGAGTGCATTCCTCTTGAGGAGAGAAAAGCAATAATGCACATTCCCATAGGCTGACTGTGATTATAACTAAATGATTGTGCTCACTGAGGGAGAACCTCAAGGAATTAATGGTGCTGATAAACTAGGGATGTCCAATCAAGAGGTACCTGTACACTCTCTCTGTTAACAGGATCCTTGAAAGTTACTGTGGTTTACCAGTGATCTATGATGTCCAGAAAAGACTTAAAAGGGTTCTGTGATGCCAGGGAGTTTTGAGAGGCAAGATTCTTTTAGCATCTGGACAGGTCTATGATAAAGGCCTTTTGCATCGCTCTGTTGTGGCAGTAATTGACTCTTAAATTTGAGAAGCTATGGAAAAGCTGTCCCCCTTGCTGATGAAGAAGTATGTGACCACAAGAATAATCAGAAATTTAAGGAGCTGAATACCAGTGCAAATAGGTGATATTTTCTGCACTGAGCCAAATTTTCTCTCCTCCAAATTCACAAATCTTCACATCACTGTTGTCATAACCAGTGAAGGTATGAAAGCAAACTTATGTTAATCAGGAATCGAAGAAATATTTAAGTTTCAGTGTAAATTTCATTTTGCTTTGCTAATACACATGGAAGATTTTAAGTTAGGGAAATGGAAGATAATTTTAGGACTTTCCATAAATACTTGATGTGCATCAGTGAAGATTCAGTCTGTCTAATCTGTTCTATAAAATCTGCATTGTTTTCTAGTGTAATTAATATTTTAACCACAAATACTTTAAAAATATTTAATAAATTGTTAATGGATATCAATAAAGTGTTAATTGATCCAGAGACCATGATGGGTTATGCAGGTTAACAAGTAACATGCAATCCCTGGTTTAAAATAAACTATTCTTAAAAAAGCTAGAGTACTTACTATTGTAGCCTATAACAAATGTGTTTAAAACATTCTTGCTCTTAATTAAGCATTTAGAAAAAGGAATCTCAAATCTTCTAAAATATGTAAAGATCGAACTAATATAAACACTTCTTACATTTTTCATATTTACCTTTCCATTTTCTTTGAGGTTGACCTTCTTTCCTTTTACTTCCTTAGTCTATGATTCTCCTCTCCTCAACATTATTGCAAAAAACTCAAAGGATAAAAGTTGGAGGAAAAAAACCCAACAACTCAAAGCAAATAAAAACAAAAAACCTTTGTAACAATAAAAGGTTAAAGGTTGTAAATATTCCAGCCATATTGGAAGTCACCTTCTAGACACGCTACAGTCCTTTTGTAATTAGGAAATGCAATTTTAAAGCCATTGCACTGATAGGATCAGTTGGTGACTGCAGTTGGCTCAGATATCTCAATATATTCCTGTTTTCACATTTACAACTGTACTGGAAAATTGCAGTAACATTCTGTTGCATAATAGATTATACTGTTATGTGTTAGAAATTCAATGATCTTGAATAGCATTCATTTTTTACAGTCCTTTGAAAAGGAAGAGGGTGATGAAATCTGCAATACCCTGGTTTTTTTCAGCCTTCTTGATTCTTAATCCTTGAGGCAAAATATGTTTAAAATTACCTTGTAGACATTTTCTAAATCCTCGCTTATGCTTGTTTTGCAATTGAATCATACTTTGATTCAATTGATTGATCATACCATGAAATAAATAAATACATCCATATTATGTATATAGCTCTGCAACTTCCTTTGAAGTCTTTCTCATAAGCTGAAAGGCTTTGATAGGGGATTTATAAATGTTTACACATTTGTGCTAGAGCTACACTGTAAGATTATCATATTATTTTTTCAGTGTTGCATTGTTTTTTTTTTGAGGGTAGGAGGGGGAGTAGGGTTCATTTAATAAACAATTCTTGGAATTTAGTCTGAGACATAAGTGAGACATCACTTTTTACCTGAGCACTTAATTCGTCATTCTTCATTCCAAATAGCAGCAGAATATTATTAAAACAGATTTTGTGCATCTATAACTGTGTACACATGGCAGAGTGAAGAAAACTTTCTAAATCTTTTCTGTTCTTCTGACCAATGCCTAATTTCACTGTTCATCCACTTGCCCTTGAAGTCCAACAGTCCTTTGAATGATTTGCTAGAAATCATTCCTCCTCTGGAAGCTCTACAGATGTTCCAATGTGAAATGAGGGTCTTTATTATCTTTTTTCCCCAGGATTTCCATTGGTTTTGAAAAACATTAAATCAACTTCTTGCTGTTTCCCTTTGTATTCTGGCTCTTTAAAGATATTGAGTCAGGATCAGGGGGTTGGTCTTGATGAATCATTACACTCCACTGGTTTAATCGTCTTCCTTCCCTTAATGTCTTCCTAATAGTTTATTTCTCAAACATTTCTTCTTAGACACCCTAATTTGAATAGAAATAAATAATAAGCTCTAAGCTGTCCCTTTTGGAAGAAATTTCCAATTAGTATTTGCTCTTATTGAGGAAGTGTTTGCTTTATAAAGTTAGTTGACATTTAAAATTCAACGAGTTATAATCTGACCTCAAATTTTGTGTTAGCAGAATCAAGCACAAGCAGCATGCAATAGTTAAATCAGAAAACAAATAGGAGCAACAGGTCCTTTAAGTAATAATATTATAAATAAAATTAAGCTTTGGGTTAATTTTCAGATGTTGCTAGTTGACAACTATTTCAAGTCAGATTTTAACATACTATCAGATCAAATTTTGCATGTTAGGAGTAGATTGTTTAACAGACTGTCCCGGTTTAGGGTCAGGGCAACCCCCAGATTGATAACAGATGCTCTCTTTTAAATCCCCTCCCTCCCCAAAGGGGGAGAGAAAAGGCATAAGGGAGAAAGACTTAGTGATTTGAAAAAGGAAACTAGAACAATTTAACTAAAAATGAAAATGAAATATATATACAAAGTACATATACAAATATATGTATACAAAGCCAGTACTGAACTCAACCTCCCTGATGATAATTACGTCACCGTCACTGATGCTGTGGAGGAGCTGTACTCTGGCACCGGGTCTCGGGAGTGAAAAAACAAACAAAAATCCAAAAAACAACCAAAAAAACCCCAAAAACCACGAGAGCCAAAGCAAAAGGGAGACACCAGAAGTGAAAAGGGCGAACCTCCAGATTCTCAAGCTTCATATATTGGATATGACGTCTATGGGATGGAATACCTCGTTGATCAGTTTGGGGTCATCTGTCCTGTCCGCTCCTCCCCGCAGGTGCAGTCTTTCACTTTTCTGCACCCCCCCAGTGCAACACATAAACTCTAGCAATGGCCTTGGTTTGTATTCCATCCCTGGTAGTAACTCTAAACATGAGGTATTATCACTGCTAGAAGCAGACACTTTCTGCAAAACATGCTGCTAACTCTAGAAAGCACAGCCAGTTAGAAAACCTGAGCTGAAAAAGTAAAATCATTGAACAGAATTTGCTCAATTTTCTCCCAAACCAGGACACAGACAAAGAAGAGGGTTTTTTTCCAATCTCTGGATGGTTTCTCCATGTTGATTCACTTGGTTCTTTTGAGCATTTTTGTGGAAAAAATACTCTGAACATGCCAGGAAAGACCTGGCATGATATGGAATATAGAACAGTAAAATAATGTGAAATCAATGACGGTGAGAAGTCAAAGCCTTATTGTTAGATTTTGAAAATGGTCATGTATTTGTGAACAGGCAGGGAACTGTTAGAGGGTGTTATGTATACCTGAACTAAGAGTCCTCTGTGACAGAAACTTTTCTTGATCAAAACCAGATATTTTTTTTTTCAATAGCCAGTATACACAAAGCCACAAGGGAATTTTATTAAATGCTTCATTTTTAAAAAGTAGCAGCTGCACATTGAAAGCATCTTGAATGTTTTCCCAACTGTCTAATGGGAGCAAAAAAATAAAGAGAAGAAGTGGACATTAAATTGAATCAGTTCTGTAGTTAAAGGTTTTGTAAACTTCCTTGCTTTGTATGTTTTTATGAGATCCATAGAATGTATTACCACCTGAATCAAGGCACTATATTTTTCTACTGGAAAACATATATTTTTCTTTCCACAAAAAAAAAAAAGAAAAAAAAAAAGTATATTCCTTCTGTAAAAATGTTCTTACTTTTTCCTCAAATTTCAATGCATTTTTTTTTCCATTCTTTTTTGAATTACAAATTAAATGCAATTTTTATAGGGTTTTCTCACCTCTGTGGCAAATCTGAGTTTTATCAGTTGCCCGAAAGAGTTAGCATCTTTTTCCTCTTGTGTTACTTCTTTAACTTCCATACTTCCTTCTGAGGTGATCAACTTGAATTTGAGAAGAACCAAGCTTATTCACAATTTGAACTCATGACATTTATGACATGTTTAAGCAGCATAAGGAAAAAAAAAAAGCCACAAAAAGAAACAACAAAACAAAAGGAAACAAAAAAAACCCAAACCCCCCAAACAAATAGAAAACATACACAATAAAAACCTAAAAAAACCACCCTACAAACAAAAACACAAAAAAACCCACACCAAATCAACCGACCAAAACAAACAAGAAACAAAACAGCTTAGCAGCCCTGTTTCCTTACACTGTATGAACATAATCTCAATGAGACTGTAAAGGCCTCCTGGAGCTGTTGGAATCCTCTTTAACACTACTGGGTAAATGTCTATGCCTTGAGAATGTTTTACAACAAATTGCAATATAATTTTAGAAGCATTGCCTGTCAGTATCACAGTCTGTAATAATGTATCTCTCTCTGAAGACCTCTTGTAGCCAGATTTCTGATTTGTCATACCACCTTCTAACATGGCATTATTGCTAAAGGAGTCATCACATTAGAATATTACAAGGTGCCATTGTCCTCAAGCTAAACTCTTGCACATCAACATCTTTGGGCGATGATGAAGCTCTTTTGCAGGTTCTCACTGTGACCTTGGAAGAACTGTCTTGTGCTTCTGCGTATCCAAATTTCCATGGGCACTTTCAGAAGACAGATTTAACAACTGCTTACATATTTTGCTGTGACAGATTAGGCAGAGCTGTGAAGATGTTTTATCTTCTCAGGTTCTATCACAGCAGGTGTCACTCATGGGAGAGCTCTTCAAAAATAAAATTGCATAATGAAAGAAAGGGGGTGGGGGGAGGAGAAAGTTTGCATAATTGCACCAAGGGAGATCAGATAATCTTTGTGATAAACAGAGTTAGGATTTAAGCCAAAGTGTAGCCCAGAAACAGCTTTATGGTAAGTCATGTATTTTGCTAATAGAGGAGAGGTAACTCTAATCCCTGTTTTGTTTTGTTTCTTTGGTTTGTTGTTTGTTTTTTTTTAAATATTCCTTTTGCAGTCCTGCCCAAGGCTGAGAGCCAGAGAAGATGCTCAACAACTCCAGCTACACTGACATGGGAAAAATGCTTCTGTCTCGCATTTCCTTCTCTCTTATCATTATTGTGGAATGCGAGTAGAAATCTATAAGAGTAACACTGTGCTGAATTAGAGATGTGGAAGCTGAAGGTTTTTTTTAAAAGAGAAAGTCTGTAAAATGACCGTATAGTTACCATTTTCCAGCATTTTTCTTCTTGGAACAACTGACAAGCTGATGTTCTTTGCCTATTGTTCTCAAATCCGAGATGCCTATCAGTAAGCACAAATATCCCTATGCCCTAAATAGACTTGGAGCATGACAGAGAATCTTACCCTTTTTACAAGCCCTTCCCTGTAATAAGTCATATGTAGTTCCCAGTCAGGCACTAAAATATGTGAGAGGCACTGGGTGTATCTTGTCCAAATTGTGTTAAAATTTAGAGACAAAAGCTACATTGGGCCAGGCTTTAGGTGGACTTTGAAAATTTTTGCTGGGAGCAGGTTTTAACAGAGCATAAAATTCAACATTAAGCATTGTTCTCACATCTCTGGAACCTGGATTTGTACTATATGTAATCAACCTAAATGACATGTAGCTATTTTTCTTCTATGGTTTGACAAGCAGGCTGGCATTAAGGATAGAATTATTATTTATACATTGACATGAGCTAAATATATTGCTAGACATTTGAAAGAAAGGTAGTGGGGAAAAAAATTAAAAAGATTCATAGATTCATAGATATTAGGAGTTGGAAGGGACCTAGAAGATCATCTAGTCCAACCCCCCTGCCACAGC
>JAOEGS010003447.1:69995-83166 GCA_025447755.1 Corythornis vintsioides
AAGTGGCATAAAGTTTATATATAAATACTAACCCAAATTTTAAAGTTTCATTTTAAATTTAAATATACAAATGTACACATTTGAGGAATAATTTTCTGAAAATGACTCAATAAAGATGTAAAGTTACAATTAAGAAGTGTCAATCAGCTCGTAAACATACCTTTTTTTTTTTTTTTTCTAAGATAACCACTTGGGTGCATAAATAGCCTGATATTTCCCTCCCCCTACCACAGCTATCTTTATATAAGGGGTACACTGACTCTGATAAACTGATTTCATTTTAAATGAAGAAAAATTAGAAACTGGCTAACTTCAGTATATTAACAGATACTATGAATGGCTAAACCAGATGACGAAATATTGAGTAAGTTTGAAAAATTGAAACCAGTAGGCACACATTTTCTTGATTATTAATAAAAGGTCTTATTTTTACAACTGAGCATCTAGCTTCTTCAAATGAAAATGTCAGATGAAGAAAATGATGGAGGAGAGTGAGTGTGATCCTTGTCACTTCACCAAACAGAGCATGTGCTCAGGCACTGTCACATTATTCTTGGGTTTTACTCCTACCAGCAGATTTTGTCAGAATGTTTGTTGTGTATATTTGGGGTATTTACTGCAGGTCATCTTCTCCTCATAGTTAGAAGTTTGTTTCTGGTAGAAACAGCTTATGAAAAAAAAAAAAAAGAAAAGAAAAGAAAAATAAATAATAATAAAAAAGAGCAGCCTAAGAGCCCTTTAAAAAGCCATTGGGTCATCACGATAACAGCCTGAGTGTCAGCAGAGCCTGCTCGTGATGGCAGTTTTATCAGAGGAAAGGGGAAAAGGCCACTGTGCTTTTGTGACAGATGTCAAGCACAGCAATGACCCCTAAAGAGCAAATCTGTTGTCTGATAATAGGAATGAGACAAGGCTTAGCAGATTACCTGCAATATCTTTATTTCCTGTATCTTTCTGGCAGTTTTATTTTCACAAAGCAGGGCTGGATATAACTGAAGGAGAGGAAAAAAAAAAGTCAAGCCAATTCCCCATTTGCAGCTCATCAACAGGCAGTCAGCAACAGCACCAGCATTAGTTAACATGAATCATGTGCTAGTGTGAAACTGGGTTTAATTTATTGTAATGGAATTAGAAATATTTTACTGAACAGAATTTTTAAAAAATGTAATTCCATGACAGAAAAGAAATCTAATCATGAGAAGCAGCAGCTCAGGAACATTTTGCAGTTTCAAACAGAGAAACTAGATAGAAGAGACTGTCAGTATGATCTTTATTATGATAAGGATTTCTAATAGAACTGATACTACAGAGTGTTTCCTTGAATTAACCAGATTTTCTGTACCAGGCTGAAATAAAAGCCGATTCTGCTAAGAACTGTATTTTAAAGTACTGCAATGTCTTTTCAACAAAGAAGTTTAGATGTTTTAATTCACCATTCCTTTCCCCCCCCCAAAATATGGCACCTTTGTGTGATAAATGGATTCAGACCTTCCTTAATTTATGGAGAAATCTAGCCCTAAAGCTTGTCATTACAAAGTATGCAATACTTTTTTCTATCCATCTTTCCTTCAGTCTTATTTGCACACAAGCAGTTAACTGCTTAGATATATCTGAGATCAGCAAAAGCAAATTATTTTTTTGAGTTCCATTCTTCCCAAATATGGTTATCTTGTTTATATAAATACCACTTGAATTTAAAGACAAATAAACCCTGATTGAAGATTCATAATACTTTGTGTGTGTTGCAAGTTCCAGTGATGCCAAACTATAATGATAGAATTTGGAATAATATTAAATGTAGAATGAATGCTGGTATTCTAATGCAAATTTGAAGCTAGTTAGCATTGCTAGTTTTACTAATATTAACAGCATCAATGCTGCATGAAACAAAATGATACTGTAATTCGTGCAATAGTTTGTTGTTTTTGTTGTGTTTTTGTTTTTGTTTTTAATTTTGCACAAACTCAGAATGTCTTCATATTCCACCCCCAGCAGAACACTTGGTCAGATCCTTTCCTTGCTCTTGCGTTATACTTCAGTACAACGTCTGAGAGAACTAGCTTGAGAAAGTGTAATAGAACTACATAAATGCCTACATAGAAGAGATTCTGTATCAAAACTGTATAAATTACAAGGAATAATTTTATAATGCATTTAATTTTTTATTTTTCTTAAATGTCTTTTTTGAAGTAAATGTTTTAAAGCACTAAGCAGCAAGATCCACAATTTATCTACATTTCTGATAGATTCAGTATAAGCTTTTAAGAAACAACATGTTTTACCTGTTAAATGTAACTTTAAATCCTTTGCAGTTTCATCACCTTTATCAGTTTTCTCAGTAGGCACTTAATATTATAAGAATGTACATGATTTTAAATTCTGGCATGTGAAAATTGTCAAAGACCGACATGAATTTCTTAATGCATTAAATGTAAAATAAACATTCTTGGTTATTTATAATTTTATTACATTTAAGGAAAAAACTCATCACTGCATGGAGCAATAGAAAGTCTAGGCTTCACCTTTTAGCTCTGAATAACAAATTGTTTTATCTAGATCACTCATAATTATGAGTCATGACATGAACCTAAGACTTTAATGTCACTAATCACATGTAGAATATTTTAGCATTATGACTTAGTTTATAACTGTTTCATAATTTATCCTGCAAGGAAAATAACAAACAAAACAACAAAAAAGAGCAGGAAAACACAATAGAAAAGTTAATCTCATTTATGCTTCCAGACACCACTGAAATTGCACTTTTTTAATTGCAAGAGTCCTCTACTGTATTCAAAGGCAAGACTTATCTATATTCAGAATATAGTCATTCAGCATTAGCCCAAATGGTTCAAACTATATATGTGTAGCTTAGATAAATATTTTTAATTAAATATATTTGGGGAAAAGGCGGGAAAATTGTGAAGGCAATAATCAGATTTATGTTGGTAGCAATAAAAAATGACAAAAAATATTAAACAGCATGTATGGAAAACTAATTAAGTAATTAGTCAACCAGGTGAATGAGAGCTGACAAGTAGTGGAGTACTTTGTAAGCAATCCATTGAGACAAAACTTAATTGCTTCAAATTTCTAAGTATCTATATTGCTTTGTTAAGCAGAATGGAAAATTAATTACAAAATTAAAACAGTCATGACATTTACCTGTATTCAAACTTAAAATGAGGTGAACGAATCAGATATTCTGGGAAAGAAAAAAAAAAAAAAAAAAAAAAAAAAGAGAGAGAGAAAATTCCAATGCTAAACAGGCAAAAATTAAGTACAGAATTAATGCTTTTCAGCCTCTTGAGTATTTCCAGAGTGATACATCTCATCAGAGGTCTACCTTTTATAGCTTGTTTCAGTTTCTGTCAAATGGCTTAATCACAGAAAAATAAGCTTTTTCTTTTTGAGTTTTCTACTTCATTTACTGACCATGTTCCAGAAGGCATGTCTGTATAAAAAATTATCATAGAACTACAAAATTGAGCATTCTGAGGAAAATTTTCTGAATGCAGATGTTACATTTCTCCTTGAAATTAAAATTCTCTCTTTACCATAGATCCATAACCACTTTTATCTTAGTTTTAATGGGGCCTCTCATTTTTTTCTATTCTGCCTTAAAACACTATGTATTTATTATAGGCTGTCTAAATACAGAGTCTTTCAGATAAAAGGCTGACAGAGATACTGAAGAATGTTTGTACGGAAGACTGATATTTAATATATAACTGGAATTCTATATACTTTTATGTATAGATCACTCTATATAGTTATATAACATTTGTTATAAAATATATGGTTGTTCTAAAATATTTAGCTACATTTAATCCAATATTGTGTATATCCAGAACTCTGTCACTCTCAGTGTGAAAAAGTTTTTCCTTGTGTTTACCCTAACCTCTTGTGCTTCAACTTACTCCCATTGCTTCTTGTCCTGTCATTGGCTGACATTGAGAAGTGTCTGGCTCCGTCCTCCCCTTCCCTCACCCTTAACATATTCATAGACATTGATGAGGTTCCTCAGTTTCCTCCAGTCTAAAGAGCTCCACTCCATCATCATGGTGGCCCTGTGCTGGACTCTCTCCAGTAGTTCTCTGTCCTTCTTGAACTGGGGTGCTCAGAACTGGACATAGTTTTTCAGGTGGGGCCTTACCAGCGTGGAGGGGGAGGAGAACCTCCCTCGACCTGCTGTCCACACTCTCCTTAATGCATCCCAGGGTGCCATTTGCCTCCTTGGATGTAAGGGTGCATTATTGGCTCATGGTCCTCATCCTTTACCCTAAACCTCTTGTGCTCTAATTTACTCCCATTGCCTCTTGTCCTATCCTTGGATGACATTGAGAAGAGTCTGTCTCCATCCTCCCTGCACTCGCCTTTAACATATTTATAGACAGTGATGAGGTCCCCCCTCAGTCTCCTCCAGGTTGAAGAGCCTCAGCTCCCTCAGCCTCTCCTCATAAGGGAGATGCTCCATTCCCTTAATAAACTTGGTGGCCCTGATTTGATTTGAAACTCGATCCTCTCTGTACTCATGGAGGTATCTACTTCCTTTTATCTCCTGATACTTAGCAGGGACAATTGGCTCATAGATGCAGTTTATAGTGCGTCAGGCTGCTCCCAGCTGTTTTCTCTTTCCAGACTAGTCTTTAGCATCCAGCCACGCTGAACTCTATTTCTAGGAATGGACTGTACCAGACTGGGTTTGAACCAATTTAATTAATCCTAGGAAGATGAGAAAAGCTTTTTTGGAAAGCCAAGATGTCTGGGAAGGCCATTTTAAGTACCTTAAAACATGTTAGAGTAGGAAGATCAAGATTACTTTACATTCTCAGTGTTAAGCACATACTTCTATGTGAGGCTGATGGGAAACACTAATGATCTAATCCTCCTTTATTCACTCTCACCCCTATTCTGACAAGTCAACCCATTACAGCCAGTAGGACTTTTCCACATGAGCAAAGAAATACTTGTACCAAGGACAGAAAAGTTCCTAAGTGGCTGTGCTATTTAATAAGTAGTTAGCAAGGGGCCAGGAGGAATGTGACAGAAAAAATCCCAAACTTCCAACCAGAGTGTGACAGACCCTGAGCTTAAAGGTCTGGAAACATTCTCATCACTCATACTTGAAAAGACATCCTGCATTTTTCATTAAACCCTTATGTATTTATAAAAAAGAACCAGACGAGTTTGCCTCTCACCAAGTTCACTTTAACATGCAGTCATATGCAGGTATACAAACACAAACTACAAGGGTAAATTTGAACATGTTGGTTTTAATTGCTCACTGAGAATACTTCATATGTTTTTATTTAATGTCGTTTTAGAAGAAGTAACCAAGAGAACGTGGACTAATGATGCCATGTGTGCTCAATGAAGCAGACAATTTAATTTGGAAATTAAAATAATTTGGGAACACCACATGTGTGATCAGAATTTGGGTTTTGTTCAGAATTACAATTAAATGACAAGACGAGATACTAAAAAAATGTATCGCATGTTTGTATTTTGAAACCTTTGAGTGTGATCAGTGAGTTTTAGATTTCTTTTGTGTTTTGTTTTTTTGTTTTGTTTGTTTGTTTTTAAAAATCAGATCTGCTTTTGATCCCAAATCATGTCCATGAGTAATCAGAGAGGAAAAGGTTTTCTGTCGTCCAAGTGACATTAGCCTAGTTTTCCTCTGGGAATAAGGAAAGCAACTATTTAAGCCTTAGTGGATATGGCTGGGCATTACACTATCTTTTCAGAAAGCTGCTTCTACGCTTCATTAACCCCAGTCTCACCTCCCGAAAAAAAGGAGAATGGGACCTCCTAGAGAAGAGTACTTCTTCTCTATGTATTTTATGAGCTCTTCAGTGTTTTGTAGATTAAAAATAAAGAAGACATACAGATTGTGTTTATAATCAAGTAACATGTTATGTATCATTAATAAATAGGGATCTTCACTGTGCCTTGTATTTTTGTCATATAAAATACACAGGAGATATATGGATAGAAACCCACCTTTATGTCCTACATAAACCAGCAGCACTGTACCCAATAGAAAATAGTTCCAGAAAGTCAGTTTTCCTCAAAATACCCTGAATACTGTTCCTTGAGGTTTTCCAGATGTTTAGCAGGTACTCCAACTCTCAAGAAGTTTCAGTTCAAAATATAATTTTTTTCCTGAACTTAAAAACAAAAGGCTAGAGTCTTTTTTTTTTTTTACTTGAAAATATGCCTTGTTTCTTCAGAGGTATACTTGGCTTTCCAAAAGAGTTATTAACTTCAGTTTGGCTTAATATTGATAGATAGTTTTCTAGGAATTCAATATCAAGTTGACTGTTCAAATTTTGAGGGGAAAAAAAGAAAGTAACAGTACATCCTTTTGGTCACAGGAAAACCTCATGGGAAAGTCTGAGAAATGAAAAACCATTGATTCTATTTTTGTGTGATTAGTAGGTCCACAAAGAGCTGCCATTTTGAGCTGCATTTCTGACTATTCAGGCAAACTTTTTCATTGAAGATGAACATTTAGCCATAGGCTGAAGTTTTACTTTAGATTTTCTGACAAGTTTATATTGGCACTGTAATGACAATGACATAATTCTGCTCTCATTTTTGCAATTGCATTTGCATTTACATTAGCATTTGTTAGGAAATGCAATTGCATTTCTTTCAGTGACATGCCATGAAAAAATATATCACAGATGTAACACTTGCAAACAATCCACAAGTAATAGTTCAACCGGATGAGTTCATAATCTGTTTCTCAACATGGTATCATAATGAATAGATTATAATTTCCTTGAATGTATTAATAATTAGACTGAACTTCGGTAGGTTGTTCTCCTTTGTGGATAAACTGTCAGTAATTAACTGCATGCCTGATTTTCGATATTCAGCTTTTGAGGTGTGTTAATCTGTGGTGATAGGCTTTTCCTGAATACTTGTTTTTTTGCATGTCTCCAAAGGTATTAGGTGGAAGACAGTGTGGAGAAAAGTTTATTAAACAAATATGGGACCTTGTGAATAAGGAAGTTGTTTGGGGTTTTTGTTCAGAACATATTTCCCTCTTAACTAGAGCAGAATCAGACATCTGTTATGCAAAATAAAGGATTATTTCTGGTAGAGACAATGGAATATTGACCAAGCACTGAGAAGCCATTAGGGCAAATAAAATCTACCAGTAACTGTAGAAGCATAAGGAGTGATGCACTGAGCTGAAAAGACTTAGTCTCTGGCAACAAAATATAGTGGTGTCTTACTTCTGCTATATGGTGGTGTCTTCTGCTTATGAAAAACATTTTAAACATGACATATATAAACATACATAACTGAAGTCTCTGTGAAGTAAGGTGGGCTGCACTTCCATATCCATTTTTGTCTTTTCTAAGCCAGAACAAGCTCTTGAGTTTTGTGAAAATTAACTTAGTCCTCACACAATCATTTCCACTACTACTTCAGAAAAGTAAAGTTCTACTGTGACGTTATTTACTTTACACTAGTGTGTTTATATTTAAACCAGACACATTCTTTTGCATCTCCTTCTATGGCTGAGCTTTCTTCAGTCCTAACAGAAATAACATCATTACATTATGCTTCATTTACAGTATGGACTTTTTGAAATCGTATGCTGTGGATGCTAAAATAACTACTGCCTGGAATTTTCCTTCTTGTGAGGTCGCAAAGACTCCCATCAGTTGTGATCTAGGTGGCAGCTGTTTGTAAAACAGTAAAGAGATGTTTTAACTATGGGTGTTGTGGCACCCCAGCCAATCACCCCAGGGGGTGGCTGGCTTCTTGTCCAATTACCTTAAGGTTAAAAGGGTATAAAAAGAGCTGTAGATTAATAAAAAAAAGGCTTCTTGGCATCTTGGTGAAGAAAATAGTCTCTTCCTCGCTCTTTCTCTTCCTCTGGCAACTGTCATATAAGCAACAGTATGCCACAAATAATTTGGTTTTGTCTTACACTTAGTATTCAGTTGAATTGTCTTAAACCTATGTCCAGCTGAATTCTATCCTGATAATACAGCTTATGTTTATCAGATATTGTGAAATAAATACTGCCTTTTAAAAGGTATGCTGCTGTTGTCTACACCATTTATTTTCACTCACTGAAGATCACACGTATTCTCTATTTCTAGGAATTACTTTCCTCGATTCTACTGTGTTATTACTTTTCTCGTGTGTGAAAACCTCTGCAAAATTGCTGGAAACATTTCAGAAACAGAAACACTGGGGAACAAAAGAGCCAAAGTTTCTGAAGTGCCAACTCCTTCACAGAACAGTCTTGATCTCTGTCATTATCTGCTCCATTGTTTTGCTGCATGGGTGGGTGTGGTATTTTCCTCTTTGTGTTCCCCAACTCTCAGAGCATTTGCTAAAGTATGTGGAGAAAAAAGGGAAGGGAGGACCCAGAGCAGCCATTAAAATTGTACCACAATGAAGTGCAAGTTCTTATGTAAGAAATATGCCCTGAGCAAACCAGGGGGAGACGACTGGGTTTAGAGTCCTCTGTGGATATAGAACCTCTTTGCTTAGCTCTTACTTCATTTAAGCAATCTATATTAGGCCTTATCATAGACCAGTAGCAGCAATAATGTGAAATGGACCACCACCAGTACGATTTGTTTGCCTGAAGATACTTCAAACTCCTAGAAAATATAAGGCAGTGATGTTTAATTGAATGTACATCTGTCAAAATTTTTCCTCAAACAACTGATGAAAAATGACTGGCTAAACCTCTTAATTAATCAATTTTATAAAAAAACATACTGTGTCAGGCACAATTTCAGTTTTTAGTGAACTTGATGGGTTTGCTCTAATTGTAAAATTATTGCCAAAATAAACCTGAAAGATAGATTAACTGGAAATAGTCCATGTATAGGAAACTGGAGGTTACAACTAAAGTACTTCTTATGCACTTCTATCTTTCTTGGATCTGTACAACACCTGATAAAGCAATAACCATCACAGAAGAAAAATGTAATCAATAAAATGCATTCAGATAGCATTAGCATTATGTGGTGGATCAAATACAGTCTTGAAGTAAATTCAATTACTTTGAAGGAGTTACATCATGGACCAGCTCAGCTCACTGTACTTCATTTCCACTGCAAGTATTGAACTGGGGAAGGGTGTTTAAGCTCATAATTGGCATAGCAAGGTATGGAGGAGAAGTAAATATGCTATTCATTGGGAGTTAAATATTGACACATAGTGAGATTAAATTATATAAAAACATTAAATGTAACTTGCTTAATGCACTACTAAATACCCAAATATTGTGTATATGGAATTGTATTTATATGCTTGAATTCTTCACTCATTATATGACAAGAAAAAAAAAAAATTTTTTTCCTGAGTATTTAAGTCTGGTCTGTCTTTACCTTGACAGAAGTCAATGGCAAAATAGAATTAACCAGGATTGTGTTTTGTCCCAGCAATTACAACTGGTCATAAGGAAATTTGTTGCTGCTGGCTTGTCTGTGAACAGGGACTTTCCATTAGGGGATGTGATACTATACAAAGCTTTCACATTAAGAAAATCCTCATTTTTAAGTGTTGTACTCTATTACAGGAGGAAGTAGTATCACTGAGCCTGATCTACTATGGATTTAGTGTTTGTCTTTTGATTGCTTGTTGTCAGCTGTACAATATCAAACTCCTGGCAATAAACCACAACTAATTTGGTAAGAGTAATTTTTTATATCACATAAAGATGTTCTTCACAGTGCAAGCATAGAAGAAACCTCTGAGGAAGGTAGAAAGGCAGATTGCAATTTTTCACACAAAATTCAGACCTTCACAAGAAGGGAAAATACAATCTGCAGCTCCAAAAGGACCTTAAAAATTCTCAAAAGCATTGGTAGCACAGAAAATAGAAGGGAATATGAATTATTAGTGCATAACATTGTTTATCATGTTTCACATCATGCTCCCAGAATGACTCCTAATTCAGAGACATCAACCCTAACAGAATTCATTTCTTTCAATCCCTTGGGGTTTTTTTTGTAGGTTTATTGTGTTGAGGCTTTGGTTTCTTTGTTTGTTTAATTTGTCATTTGTTTATTTTTTGTTTGTTTGTTTGTTTGTTTTTTCCCTTGAGACACCATTGAGATATTTAAGATTATTTTTATAAGAGATTGTGTAATTTGGCTCTTTCTCAGGATATATTCTATTCACAGTAGCTGAAAAGTTATGACAGTAGGACATAAGTATGTATAGGTTTTGACTATAATCACATTAATATCTTAAGTTCTGACCTTGTAGCTAAGTAACAAAAAACCTTGTCCTTTCAGTATGTTTTTGTAATAATAACTATTTTACAGGATATAAAATTAACACTATATTAAAACCTATAAAAAATCTATTATCTTAGTAACACGTCTACGTAAATATCTGTCTTAAAATACCTTTTTGTGACTATTTTAATATACTTCTACTTACAGATTATTATTATGCATGTAAAATAAAATAAATTTATATGCATACATGTGAAGATGAAATTAATTACGATAAATAACTTACACAACAAAGTTAGACATAAGATTATGGCTGGTCCATTAAAGTATATGAGTTTCTGCCCATTGACTTCAATTAGCTTTGAATTAGGCACTTAAACAGCAGGAAGCAAATGAAATATTCTATTTTATTATCCTGGTCAATGAGCAATGAGTGCATAAAAATAACTGTCCACAGACAACAGTGGAATTGTCCTCTCTAAACTGAGCTAAAGAATGGCGACTTTTCGCAATGTTATTTTTCTATGCCTGAGGTATTCTGGGTATTTCAGAAGTAAAGAATAAGATGCTTCTATGTCTACAATGAATTTCAGTGCACTTTCAAGGCTACAGAAGAATAGGAGTCTGCAAGAACACATCCCTATCAGTCAAAAAGTATTTGAAGGGAATATTTTTAGATGGTTTCAAAATTTTTTCTACTACAAAGCCCTTAAGATGTGCTATATGCTCACAAACGCAGCCAGCAGCCAGTCCAAATGAAAAGGAAGACACAGGGACTGTAAGCAAACCCTAGGGGAAGTACAACCACCTTCTACAGTGGTCAGCAGAAGTGGCAGGTGAGGACCACAGTGCTTCGGATAAGAGACCCAAACAGAACGCAGCATAAATAATGTTTAATGGGCTAAAACAGACAGCGTTTGGGTAATAAATGTATCCATTTACCAAATTTACTAAAGGAGGTCAGTGGTTAATTGTGGAATTCAGAGGACTGCCAAATCTTGCTATCCTGCCATAAATCTCCTCCTCACTCTCCAGTGACAACTACAGTCAGGATTTTATCTCATACAGATTCCTTGACTGGCCACTTTGCTATGCCCCAGACCAGTGGTTGATGTCAAGAGGTTAATTCATTCAAATGACTCCCTGAGGCAGCCTCTAACATCAGCAGTGGCTGCCCCAGGACAGCTATCCACAATAAAGTAGGAACTTTCAGGCTGATGGAGAAGTTCTTCCTCTGTCCTCTGGGTTGCTTATTCTGTATTTCTTCTCAGACTACCTTTGCTTATTTCTCCACCTGTTTCTTATGAAGCAGTTTTGATTTATCCATGATCTCTGACTTTACCTGTTTCAGATGAGACATCTCTGGATCTGAAAAATGTGACCTATTACTTTGTGCCAGTTGTTGTAGTTGTTGTTGTTTCTAGCAGAGTGAAAATATAAATTACTGAAAGCAAACCAGTTTTCTTTGGCCTTTCTTAATGCAAAGTTGATCCAAACCATACAATTTTAAGTCATATTTTAGAAATACATGGTTTTGATGCCAGCTGGAAGGGGAAATATTGGAGGACCTCTCTGTTTTCTACTGCTGAGTATGTTTGAAGGTGTTAGAATTGGCAAACACTCCCAAGGAACTTTTTAATCTAAATAAAATAGAATAGAAAATTGGTTATAATTAATGAAAATGTTATATCTAATTTCACCAAAGAGAAAGTGTACAAATCAGTGATTAAACTGCAAAATAAACATGCTCACTAAAATTGAAGCTATTGTACAGTATTTTGCCACAATTGCAAGAACAAATAAAACAAGGCATCTTACTATATCTAAAATATTAATTACAAAACTCTGAGAACTGGAAACTTTTAAATTATATTATGCCTTAAAGACTGTAGTAAAGGAAATTACAAGGTAATAAGTTTTGGGGTTTTATTATTATTTAAAATTATTATTGTTAATATAAATTGAAAGGAAAAGGACAATGCAAGTTGAGATGGCTGCTGGGGTAGATGAGCTCTTCCAAAGTTGGGAGCTGTAGCATTAGCAGCCTACCTCTGAGAGGCAATGCAAAAATAAAACAAATACAATTGATTAGGCTTTTAACATGAGTCTTGCCAAACACCCAGGTAAGCACTCCCTGCCCTTGCAGAAACCCATAGGTAAAGATGCCTGGGGAAGTTACAGGCTGTGATTAACCTGAGTGTTGGGATTCTGCAGATACAGAAGCCAGAAAGGTTTTGCATTATGCTAGTTTCAGCTACAGTTGTCCTGAGCAACTCTGCAGAGTAAGAAATCCTCTAAGTAGGCAATATGAGGATAAGGAAGTGCTCAGAAGTCAGCTCAGAACCATCAGGATGAAGAGTAGCAAGTAACATCCAGGCCTGAACTAACACCTGCAGCGTATGAGGAATGACAGGCCAGCTGGAGTAAAAAATCACTGATGTTTTTTACAGTAAGAATTTGCATATTGAAGAACAACTCCATGTGTCAGTACAGGCTGGGGGCTGATGTATTAGAGAGCATCTCTGGAGAAAGAGATCTGGGGGTCCTGGTGGACAGGGGGATGACCATGAGCCAACAATGCACCCTTGTGGCCAAGAAGGCCAATGGCATTCTGGGGTGCATTAGGAGAAGTGTGGCCAGCAGGTCAAGAGAGGTTCTCCTTCCCCTCTACTCTGCACTGGTGAGTCCAGTTTTGGACACCCCAGTTCAGGAAAGAGAGAGATTTACTGGAGAGAGTCCAACGCAGGGCCACCAAGATGATGAAGGGAATGGAGCATCTCCTTTATGAGGAGCAGCTGAGAGAGCTGGAGCTCTTTAGCCTGGAGAAGAGGAGACTGAGGGGGGACCTCATCTGTGGATGCTAAAATAGCTACTGCCTGGAATTTTCCTTCTCGTGGGATCGAGAAGATTCTCACCAGCTGTGTGACCTTGGTGGCGGCTGTTTA
>JAOEGS010003448.1:6601-34801 GCA_025447755.1 Corythornis vintsioides
AGAAGAGGTGGAAGGATTGATTCTTCTTTCATTGCTGAGCATGCAAAAAGCAGTGTCTCTTCATGAGCTAGGTAACATCCACCCTTGCCACTGCACATTGCATCTGAGTTGTGATCCTTCCAGGTATTGCTGTTGGCACACAGCCCTGAGAAGAAGGTGGGAACTTGGCTCTGACAACTGCTTTTATGGTTCTCTATATAGAACCATAAAACTCTGTATAGAGTGTTCATTCTCTAGATAGGAAACTTAGTACCTCCTACTCACAAGAAACTCAGAAGGTCAGGACCTACCAACCCTTCCTCCAGCAGCTTTAATCATCTGCCTGAAATGAGCAGTTTGAGTCAGTTTAGGGCATTTGAGAGATCTCTGCAGGTAGAAGATGTAAAGGGGAAAAGTCTTTCTGGGGCACCAGTGGGAGGAGAGCCAGGAAAGATAATCTTGTGCATTTCCAATGGCTCCAGAGAGCTGTTTCTAGGTATCTAATCACACCCAGAAGGGACTAAAATCAGCACAGAAATAATTTTGTGCCGTGTTGTACACCTACATTGGGATTAACTTCAAAATGAGTGTACAAGAATTTTGTTCTTTCCACCAGCTTCTTTGAAATAACTCAAAGGCCTTGTGAACTTGACAACTTGCTGTTGTCATCCAAAACCAAGTACCATCATGTGGCTGATAGACCAGAAGTGCTGCCCTAGTGGAAATAACATAAAAGTTTGCAATCTTAGGGATGACAAAATGGACTTGTTAAGTCCTGCAGCCCTGGGCAGAGGAAGTACCTAAGGTTGTGGTTGTGGGTTATG
Organism: Corythornis vintsioides; assembly: GCA_025447755.1. Taxonomy (NCBI): domain Eukaryota; kingdom Metazoa; phylum Chordata; class Aves; order Coraciiformes; family Alcedinidae; genus Corythornis; species Corythornis vintsioides. Next base: position 7,405 of record JAOEGS010003448.1, read on the forward strand.
ACTCCCTCTTCATTTACAACAGCAAAAACCTAACTTGGGTTTTAGAATTTACACATCTGGCATTAAAACTGTTCTGACTGACAGTGACCATAGGCTTTAAAAAAGGAAAAAGAAAAAAAAAACCCAAACAAAACAAAAAACAGCAGTACAATACATCAGTACTAAATTAAATTATAATCCTGATTTCGGAAAACATTTATATACTTATGTGACAACAACCATGCTTAAAGGTGTGCAGCTACTGAAGGAAGATCTGAATTAAGGCCTATTAAATTACTCTAAAAATTGGAAAAACGTGATCAGCATCTAACAGTCATGCAAACTATCTTCTCTACTGTCAGCAGCTTTATTTGACTAGGGTTTCTCCTGCAGACAGCAGATAGGTCAGATTCTTTCCCTGACTGAGAGGTGTAATTATACATTGCCATGTCTCCCAGCAGTGTGCTGCCACTTTTCTCAGTGTTCATTCCCCAGGACTGGAATATACACATTCCACTTAGGTTCCTCAGGTATAAATAATAAATAATACAAATAAAGGTTGTATCTCCTGCAGCCCTGGAGAGCACATTAATTAAACGTCAGTGTATGACTTGATTTTCCTCCTCATCTGACTGAAAGGCAGCCAAGGCACTGATAAAAGGGTTGTTGTCTTCTGTTTGGGATGCCTCTTCCAACACTACCAGAATGAAGTCAAAGAAAACGAAACACATGAACTATTCCTTTAGTCTTATCACTGATCTGATGAGCAGAAGAAACCTGTGAATGTTAGAGGGAAAAACCTTCTTGCCTTAATAACATCTATCATGTTATACAGGGTTGCATTGAGGTGCCCACAGGCTAACCCAGCCTGCCTTCATAAACAAAACTCCTCACCTGATAAATCCTTTTGCCTGCTTCATTTTCCCTTTCTTTCAGGTAATAGTATAGAGCTCACCAAAATGAGATTGCAAAGTTGATCCTGTTAGAGCTAAATTTGGGGCAATTGTTTTCCTAAGACTCCCTTAAAAATAATCACCATATTCTTGAGAAATACAGTACATCTGGTAGCTGTTCTTGCCTGTGAAGTGTTCAGGCACTAGTTTTAATTATTCCTGTGTATCTGTATATTTTTTATGTAGGTTAAATCAACAATTTGCATTCCAGTTGCATTGCAGGTGTTTGGTTTTTTTTGTGCCTGGGACTGATGTGATGTGAACATGTTAGAAAGTGTGCATGCAGGGCTTGTACATGTTAAAGTATTCATTGAAAACTGGCTCCAGATACCACTGGAGTGATTACTCTGTTATTCTTAGTTTCTGTACTAAATGCTCTGTGCCACACTCAATTAAATCGGGTAATAAAACATCCACCACCGGGATGTTTGACATGCCTGGAGTTAACCCCACGTTGGAGGGTTTCCTTAACTCATGGACTTGTTACAAATTCATGGTGCTCCCTGTCTGTCTTTGAAAGCTGCAAGAGCTCAGTACTTTTCTTGATGTGGCTCCTGGCATTTAGAGACACACAAAAAAAGCCCTTGTAAAATGAAACAAAAATCACTCCAAAGCAACAGACCCTCACACCAACATCACTAGCCCATCTACTTTATTCTTCAGTAGAGTCTGGGATTCTTTCTGCCAGAATATTCCCTAGTGCTGTGTCTAGATCAGTTTTAAATGCTGTAAGTGGTGATGTGTTCACTGCTTCCATAGGGCCATCATCACTCAGGCTGATAGAACAGTCTAAAAGTGCCTAATGCCTGTCAGCATAAGCTGTGTTTTCAGTTTCTCAGCCTTATCTATGGTGAAAAAAAAAGGTACTTATCCTTTTGCCTGGCTAGTGGTTGACAGAAAGTTAATTAGAGCCAGAAAAAAAGAATCTATTTCCCTAGAAAGTTCACCAGAAATGGTTTTGACTGAGTCCAGTGAGTACTTTGAGAAGTCTCTACTCTAGCAAAAGTGCTGAAGTTTCTGATACACATATTTTGGAAGGAAAGCTTCCCTTTCAATATTAAAATGTGCATGAAATTACATGTAGCATCTCAAGTCTCTTGGGAAAGCAGGAGCCTGCAGAGTCAGTCTTTACAGTGCAGCATGGCTTAGGTTCAAGTTATTTCATCTACCTCCACTACTTGCTAAATTACATTTTCAAACTGTAGCTTCAGTTCTAACCAGCTTGGTTGTGAGCATGATGCTGACACTGCATATGAATCTGTCAGAGGGAGCTGGGCTACCCACCACCATCCCTAAGGACAATGCTAATGGATCTTAGGCCAGCCTCTCATTAGTTGGACATGCATGGAAAACAGAGCTATTTTCACTGAATTATTTGAACCATTCAAGGATTTGGCAGGTCACCTTGCAAGGCTGAACATGGAGGGAGAAAGTGATGGTCTGGTGATTAAATGGTTTTATTGGAAACTGAGGAGATCTGAGTGTGGTTTGTTCTGCCCTAGAATCCTGTGCAACCTGGCTCAGTGCAACAACTTCTATTCTAGGTACAATGTCCACTCTGCAGTTAGGAGTAGCTGTGTCAAACTGAACAGCATAATGCAGTAGGTGGAAAATAGGCAGAAATGCCACAAATTATGAGCAATCCTTCCTCCCACTGTGATGTAAGGAGTCCTCAGCACCTGGAGCTGCTACTCCAAGACACATTCAAAGGTGTTGTGCTATAATCCTACACTGCCTCTCACCAAACAGCTTCCAGTGCTTCCAACACTTGTATGAAAGGCAAATGAGCTGCATCCCCTCAACTTTCTGCTGAGGAAGCCTGAATCACCTGTACAAATGGAATGTTTCTGTGTAAGAGAATAAAAGGGCTTGTAAAAGAAAAGAGCTGTGACAGGGGCAGCAAGCTGACAGCTGAAGACTTTCTCCTTGAAGGAGGAGGGTGACAAAAGCAGTCTAATGAAATCTTCATGCTTGACACCACCTGAGGAAATGCCACTGATACCTGCTCTGGTTTCAGAGGCAGGGATCATTACCTGGCAACATCACTGTCACTACCACAGACTGACCTCTGCTGAGAGTTAAAAGGATAGTGTGTGGTTTGTTTTTCTTCTAGGGTTTAAAAACTGCTTTTTAGCTCTTCCTCACTTCTCAAAGATAAAGTGTAATATAAAGCCCTGGTCCATATATCTAGGTCAGCTCCTGATAAGCACCTGACAATAGGCTTGTTTCCTAATGGGTGGCATTCAGAGCAGGATTTCAGTAGGTTTTATGAATTTACAACAGGATTTCGGATGGATTCAGCACTAAGGCTCATTTTCTGTGCTGCAGTTTATGAGAGGAGGAGATACACCAGCAGCTGAGCCCTGGAACCATTGGAGTTGGGTGTAGCCACAAGAAGACACACAGGCAAGAGATGGGCTCAGAGGAAACGAGCAGCAACTTGGAAAAGCAAGAGATGGTCATATTCAAAGATAGTGAGGAAGTCCTTCCACCTGCTTAACCTCATGTTTTCTGCAGATGGTGGCAAAAAATATGACATTCCTGCTGCTCCTTATGTCAGAAGTAGCAGTCATGTCACAGTGATTTGAGAAATAATAACTCAGATCTTTATTTTTCTCCTCAGGTTTCAGTGAACTCAGGAGCTCATGCTTTCACACATAGTTTTAAGATGAGCTTTCAGAAATGAAGATAAAAAAATACAGAAATGTTGCCTAGAAGTCACCTTTCCTGAAGTTTTTCCACATGACATTTGCTGGATGTAAAAGCCTTGTTCTGGGGTTGATTTAGAGATCAGATTTAATATCAGATTGCTAATGTCTTTCTTAAGTGTCTGCCAGGTTTTATGAAGGTAGATTTTATTATTTACAATGAGGCATTACAGGTATGTGTCAGGGAGATGTTAATTTGTTGGAAGGCTGTGTGCAGGCCTCTCTTCTTCAATCAGCATCTGCTGGTGCTGGAGGGCTAGTGCTATCATTCTATTATTCTACCATTCAATAATATTACTCCTCAGGCCAATAATGCTTTTTGCCTTGAGCAGCCCATCTTCTGTTTAAGCAACAGCCCATGAAGAAAGGTGGACTCCCCAACAGTTGAAAAAATAAAAGAATTCAGGGCCAACTATCATCTCACAGGAATTTGCTGGGTTCAAGTGCAAAGAAATACAATGTAGACTGTGGAAAAAAAAAAAGAAAGGTAGGAAAAAAGATTACAAAGGCTTGTCTGTGAAGGATTCCTCACACCAGATTAGTTACACAGTGGTACAGCTGGAAGATGAAACACATTTGCCCGAGGATGCTGCCTGGGTGAGGCTGATGGAGGCTGAGTAATGTAGGGATGCAGGCAAAATCTGGGACTTATATCAGTGAGAGAGTGATGCAAGATGTTGTAGGAGACAGTCAGATAGAATCACCCAGGACTATTCTGGGACAAGTTGATGTCACACAGCCTGACACATGCTTTCAGTTTCACACTAGAAATACATGAGTGTGGTGGGCTATAGCACTACTCTTAAATCAGTTTACACACTCTGGACTGAAAGTAAAACCACAGCAGATAACCTAAAACCAGAGGTCTATCAAAGGACTCAGAGGAGACCCAAACTCTAGCAGCATCTAATGTGGAGTAGCCAGTGTGCCCTGCAAAAGCTCTCCCTGAATGATGAGGACATGAGAACACTCCACTGCCAGACCTGAGGCTCATCAGTCATCCCCAGTATGGCTGATGTTAAACTGTAATGAGGACCCAGCCAAAGGCAACAATATTCTTTAGTTCTCTGTAAATGACCATGCCTGGTGCTATCTGGTGTGTATTTGTCTCTTGGTCCCCATGTGCATAAAAAGCTTGCTGAAAAGTTTTTGATCAAGCATCTTTTCTTACCTAAAAAAAGCACTTTTGTTGAAATCCTGCAATTTTGAAGTGTAAAAACAGATGAAAACTCTATACTACTTATTTTCATAAAGGCTGTCTTGCTTCACTAAATTATCTTAATCATTCTAATTTTGTCTCACAATTACATTTAACACCATTCCTTTTCCTGGATTAGCCAGAATATTCTGCTTCACAAAGTGAAAATGTTTGATGGTTGAATCAGTTTTGATGGGCCTTTTTTTTTTTTTACCCTATACAGTAAATTTTGAAATTTTCTTTGACAAATGAAAACTGCTTCCTGAGAGGCTGAAATTTCCCAGAGGAGAGAAATTCTATTTCCCAGCCACCTCTGCAGAAAAACTCATGTGAAAATGACAACTTTCCCTGCACTGTCATAAAACATTGTCTCAACTGAGTGCTATTTATGACCAAGCCTACAAACTATTATTCTTTTGGGAAGCATAAATAGCATCAAACAAACAAAGCCTCTTTTTTCCTTAAAAGTGGACAACTTACTTCCAATTGATTTTTTTAAATTAATATTCCTTTTTTTAAGAAAATATCTCCAACACTGTGAATTGAATTACAATTTCCCTACATTTGGTTTAACTATGAGAGCTGATATGAGTGAGCAACACATTGATACTTAGATCATATCAATGATTCATTTACCTTTTCTCTGAAGTGGGCCAGTAGCAGCAGCTTCAGAAGATGTGATAAGGACAGAAGATCCCAAGCTGTTTAACCTTCCAGCAATCAGTAACTTGGACCACTAAGTGGAAAGAAAGAGCAGCAAGAAATTCAGCATAATTCTTTTCCCCAGGCATCAAATGTTTTATTTCACCTTCTTCCCCCTTTTGGGGTGAAACAGTAAGTGGAGAATATTTCTTACCTTTATTGGTACCACCCCTCCACTTAAAACTCCACTTTGGAAAGTGCCTGAGCACCCCCTGAAGTCCCAGTTGCATGCTCAAAGTGGAGCTCCTGCTCAAAGCAGGCTTTTGTAACTGGTGTGTGTAACAGAGGGAGCTTTCATTACAAGGTCTGGACTACATACAAAGTCAAGAAGGGGTAATAGCAGGAAAGTAAGTGCAGAGACAATGTTTGTAGAAGAGCAAATGAGGAATAAACTGCCTATGAATAAATTTAGGCTGGCAATTAGAAGAATGTTCCTAATCATTAAGACACTCATGTTCCAGAAACAGATTTTCAGGAGGAACAATGGGGCAAAAAGAAGCTAAAATGGGGCTTCATGGAGCTTGATAGTTGTCTGCAAGGAGTCAGGTGATGCAGGTTTGCAATAACAGGGCTAGAGCTGCTACCCAAGGGTCTCAGGAAATTGCCAGAACCTTCACACAGAAATACCTCTTGAAGCAAATCAAGGTGGTACCATAGGGTACCTCAAAACAGAATATGCATCAGCTGATCTAAATTTCAGTGCAGCTGTAAGTGGTAACAATCCACATAAGCCCATTTACAACAGCTGAGGATCTGATCCTATAACTTAAGAGTTTACAGGCCCAGTAAGAACTTCATTGAAGAAGAAAACTATGGAACATGTTACCTTGAAGCTTTATTGATCTACAGCCTTGTCTTAACTCAATAGCCAGTACAAATGGCATCTTACTGACATGCACAGAAGAAACCAAACGTGCCTCGATACAGAAACTAACTCTGAAGTCCATGATTTTATTTTACCAATTACTTCTTTTCCTAAGCATGGGACAGCATGGGAGAAACAAGTGTCATTTGCCTTCATTTGTCATAGCTCTTAAAAACTTGAACACAGATTTTCAATGCATAAGGATGCTTAATGACCTGTCAGAAATCAACCCACCTCTGTTTTTTGAGAGAATAGTAATTCGTGTCTCATAAACTTTCTGAATTGAGTTTGGTTTCTGTAATGTATTAACTACTTCAGAATTGATTTTTCTTTCATACGTATGCACTGTCTCTCCTTAAGCTCATATATCTTTTGAAGTGACATCCTATATCAAGGCATTCCCTGAAAGAATGATGCATGTGTGTAAGGAGGGCAGTGCATGGTTAAGGTAGCACAATACCCAGATCCCAGCCTCAGTCTTTGCCCTGAGTTTCTCAGTGTGAATCTCCCAACAAACTTTCTCTTTTCAGCCATTCACCATTAGAGAGCACAGAAAACTTCACTTTCATCTTCAAAGTGTTGAGTGTGACATTCTCATTTCTGGAGTCCAGATGTCTTAATGGCACTGTTTTACATTCTGTTTTTCTTCACAAACCATGTAGTGCAAGGTCTGGTGGTAGGAAACACAGAGACTTTAGGAGCATCTGATTGCTCTGTGATCAAAGTGACTTGAGATCCATTATAAAATGTACCATGGAGGGTCATGCCCCAAGTCACTTAATGAGCCTGAGGAAAAATCCTGCTGCAGGCTGATGTTTTGTCCTCATTGCTGCAGCCTCTTTCTCTCCCATGAAAAATCCTTTTGCTCAGGATTAGAAATAAATCCCAGGGTTGTGTGGAATAAAGCTATCAAGATCACAAAATGAACACAGCCCATGCTTCAAATCAAAACTGTAGCAGGTTTCCCCAGAATGGGATTATTTTACAGGAAAACACAGTACCAGATAAAACCTTAAATTCCCCATAGCCTCCCTAGCTTACTTAATGTATAATTCCTCTGCTGATTACTGGAGTTAATAAAAATAAAAATGTCTCCTTTTAGAGCAGGAAGAGCCTCACATACTTCCATATACCTATCTCCAGGATAAAGATTTAATTACCTTGAGAAAAAGCTGTAAGAAAGATGAAACTCAGGCACCTGTTACAGCTGGGAAGATGGTAAGGAAGGCCAGCGTGCAATAATTAAATCTTTATCACCCAGAAAGGAATCTGCAGCCTGCAGTGTCTTCCTGGTGAATAACACCATGTTTATTTTTAAACCCACTCCCTGCCAGCATGTCCCAAAGTCATTTCATATACACAGCTGGCTGGGAAGAGGCGGGTTGGAGCTTGAAAAAGCAAGAGCTAAAAGGAGAAAGAGAGGGGCTAGCTAAAAAGTTAGCAGAAAAAGGGCTGGGATGGAAACCATCCAAGCCCATCAATAGGTGACCTACATTTCCAGATCTGTTTGAAAAAGCCAGATTTTCCAGATCTTGGTGACCCTCTTTCCTGAAGATGCTGTGTTGTTTTTACTCACTGCTTTGAAGTTCTTCTGGAGATCATGTTGTTTTAGGTGACACATCCATACCTATGTGAGCCTGATCAATCCATGGGGCATTGAACTTTTGGTGACTCTGGACTGCAGCCAGTCCCACAGTCACCCTTTGATCTGGGCTTCTGTCATACAGAAAATCAGACTGTGGGAAAGTTAATTATTTTATTAATTATTAAGAAAAATAATAATAAATATAATATATAAATCATATTTCTTCATTCATTCCTTTGTGCACACATGACCATCTCTCCTCAGAAGACATACAAAGTTTTGTCTGTATGTGCATCGATGTGCAAAAGTGTGTATTTGTTTAAAAACTCTGCTGGAGAAGTTGCAATCAACCAGCTGTATTAAATACCCCAGTGCCTGAGAGGAAAGGGAGAGATCATTTCCTCCTGCTTGTGTTTAGATTCAAGCTATAAGTGTCACCATGAATGTCTGATAAACCTCTACCATAAGTTTTCTTTCCCCACTTTAGCTTGGCCTGGTCTTTGGCTCCCCTACCCCTCCACAAGATGCCTGTGTTGTTTTTTTTGGTGAGGTTTGGATGTTCTTTATTTTCCTAAGAGAGTGGTAAAATACATTCATTTTAAATGGGCTTTAAAAAGGATGGGCAACTTACAAACTGGAGGGGTTAGCTGCAATCCTGAGTATACATGCCAAGAGCTGAATATGATTTAAGTGTTGCTGTGTTGTTTTATTCTTTACCTTTCTGTGTGTGTACGTGTGTATGTGTGTTCTGCAGGGATTAGTCATGGATTCACAAAATGGATTTTCTCAGAAAAGATTCCTTCTGCATCTTATTCCTTCGATACAACTTCAACATCTTTTTCAGAATAAATTTGTCTCCTCCTCCTCCTCTCTGTACATTTCTCCATGTGTGCTTGTGGGTGTGTATAAGTATGTACATATATTGTGGTTGGCTGGAAGAAGGAAAATCCATTTTCTTTAACAGTCATATCTCTGAGAAGCAGACTCACAGAAAAGCTTTTAAATACTAAATTAAAGGACTTGAACTGTTTGGCTTTTCTGGTCAGATTCCCCTTAATTCTTTTCTCTCTCTCTCTTGCTTTCTTTCTCGTTCTTACCCCTGGTGCTGAGTTTTCTGTTTAATTAGGAGGAAAGAAAATAGTGACATCAAGTCAAGGACATAATCTCTTTCCAAACTAGTGAAGTCAGAGTTTAATCCTCCTGGCATAGTCCCATCCAGCAAAAAGAAAAATGCCTCTTAAGATACGAAGTTAAGAGTTAGGTCCTGATGTAGCTACTTGTTGAAGGCTGTGCAGTTGTCAGGGTGGGAGAAGCTTTCACCTTCTACTCATGTTATGCTACAGCAGGTTCTTTTTTCATGTAACACCCTGTGTTTTGATTCACATGCAGATTTTGCCCATTCTGAGTACAGCTCATCTCACCTGATATCTCTAATGAGGATTCCAGCATCTTGCATAATTTATCTAGTGACTTCAAGATTTGACAGCATAGTTATATTCTTAGATACCTATCTTAAGAAGGAATGATTTACTCATGGGACTCGTGCTCTCCATTGATGGAAGAGTGGATCTTGAAACCTACTTTAGATTAGGTGTAGATCTTTGCATTGTCTGCAATTAGACAGGATGCTCCCACTCCATGAGAGAATAAATAACCTCCACCTTGAGTTCCATAGACACAATCTGAAAAGACACTGGGAGATCTCCTTTTGTTGTGGTCAATCTGAAGAGTACTCAGCCCTTGCCATAGGAGTTGGTGATAGTGATAACAGTGGAATAGGCTCCTCAGGAAGGTGGTTGAGGCCCCATGTCTGGAGATATTCAAAGTAAGGTTGGACAAGGCTCTGAGCAGCCTGGTCTAGTTGAGGGTGTCCCTACTCACTGCAGGGGTCTGGACTAGATGACGTTTGGAGGCCCCTTCCAGCCCTAAATATTCTATGATTCTATGATAGCATCATGATGCACCTTGTGTTTATAGGACAATATTTTCCTCTGAAGCATCCACAGTCATTTTGCATTTCTGCATCAATCATTATAACATTTTAGCAGAGAGAAAATCAGTGATATAATCTGTCAACTCTATTTACCTCCAACTTGCTTGCTACGGAGTGTGGCAACCATAAGGTGCCCTTATACAGCAAATGACAAATGACTGCAGTTGCTGTTTGGTGAACTACAGTGCAATATTCTGTACATTTCCTACAGAAGTCAACTGTATACAGCATATTGAGGGCTTCACCCAGGTGCATACTGTGAGCAGGCAGCTTGTAGAGTGTGTATTGGCCTCCAATACACAGTGTGGAAGTCTGAATGGCAGTGAGTCTATAGAAAACACTTACTTGCACTAAAATGCAGCTATTTCCTCTCTGCAATGTGGCAGCTGAGATCACGGAGCAATCGTTTCCAGGCAGAGAAGTGTGGAACAATGTCTCCAAATGAAATTATAGCTTGAGGAAAGGATTTCTTTGAGGCAGGACAGAATGTAATTACCCAAGTTGGACTTCTGCCAGGACACTGACGTTTAAAACACTTTCAGCTCTTGTGGAAAGTGCCACAGGATCTTTTAATGACTGCAAAGGAATGGGCTTTGGCTTTTTTTTTTTTTAATTTTTTTTTTTTTTTTTTTAGTATCTCATCCAAAAGGCTGAATAATAAAACGAGAAAGAAAAAAACTATCAAATAAAAAGCTAATCTTTGCAAAGTGATGGAATATGTAAATCCCACTTTGAAATGGTAATTTATTAACTTCTTTTAAAGATAAAAATGCAATTAGTTCATTCTTTAATTTCCCCCCATCCCCCCAAAATGCACATATATTGTTATCATGTCTTTTACTCCTCTGTCAAATCTGTGTCATTTAATTTTGTTGCAGTGAAACTTGTGGTTTTATAAAAGGGACTGGTGGGGGGGGGTTTTCTGCCTTGGTTCACTCCTGACTGTAAATAAAGGAAAATATTACTAAATTCAGAAATGATTGCTGTCAAAAATCTGCACTTTGTTGAATTTTATATGGGCTATGGGCTATTTTTATGTTTGATGCAGTGTCAGTAAAGAGTAATCAGAGAATGAAAGGGACTTTTTATCATTTCCAGTTTATTCACAGAAATACTCTCTTGAGCTCTGAAAGGAAAAAAGAAAATACTATTTGTGCTAGAAGAGTAAGCTTGCCTTATTTTCCACTTGATCATTTTTGGTAAGGGAATGAATGTAGCTGCCTCCATATCTATGCATCTCTATACATAGCACACTGATTATTCCTAGCTAGTCAATCCAACATAACTTTTCTGAATCCATTGCATTTTTATCACCTTGATCTTACATTTCATCAAGATTTTGTGGAGCTGGGTTCAACTACTTGATCATCTATATTTGGGTAAATGTCTGTAGGTATTAAATAAAAGGCATAAATAAATAAATGTTAAATAGCTCCATTGTTAAATTAATCACTGCAAACAGTAACAAACTATTTGATAAAATAAAATCTGGAGAATTCTGTGTCTATTAATTCACTAATTTTGATGTTCATGGTGTGTGCAGTAGGTGTTGGTTCAGACTGTTTTCTACCCATAGGTACTTGAATTCACATGTCTCTGAAGAGAGACCTGACCTCTTAGTGAATATTTTATGGTACTGGCCCCACCTCCTGGCTGAGTTGCTTCACATTGTTTAGGATCTTTAAATAAGTACCAAGTCTAAAAGAAAAAGAGTGAGAGGAATCAAAAAATGTTTGCATTTGTTTGGTGGTGACAATACTGGGGTAGGATCCACCTCCCCTGGTTTTAGGTGTCTATAAAGCAAATGTCTCCATCTGGATTAAGTTGTCCAGCCTGCCACTATAATCAGTAGAAACCTTGTTCATAGACTGGAGAGGCTGCAATTCATCTCATGCTAAAATGCACTCTTGCATTTAGAGCAAAGACACACAATCTTCCACTCTCCACCTCTCATTTTGAGCTCCTGTTCCTCATTGATGCTTTTAATCCTAAAACACAATGCAAAGAGATAATAAATCTGGAGCTGTGTCTCTGAGCTTGGGTGCTGGGCTTACTGGACTCAGCAGAGAAGGCAGCCTGCTGAGGCTGCTCCTTATGGAGTTCTGAGGTGAGATCCCAGATTTGGTGAGAAGTAGGTCACGAGCCCATTGAGATCTGAGTTCAGCACTGCTTGGGTTTAGCACCAGTTCTGGAGCCAGATGTTATCTTTGGGAGCATCAGGGTTGGCTGCTTCCCAGCATTCCTGAGGATCTGTTGTCTTTCAGTAGCACAGACAGGTACCACCAGTCAGTAAGCCTGTTGGAGCAGTCAGAAGAAAACAACTCAGAGATGCAAGTCAAAGATTTATCCTCTCTCCTCTTGATGCCCTGGTGTAAGATGCACAAGACCTCCCAGAAGGTTCAAGTCTTGCAGAGCCTCTATTTCCTCCATGAAATGCTCAGTGGCAAACCTGCACCTTCCAGTTCCTCCTGCTGCTGGAAATTCACGATCCTTCTAATCTAGCAGATGATCATTTCCATTTCACAGGCAGGATTTTTAACTCCCAGCACGATCTCCTTTCTCTGATGTGACTAAGGCAGCAGAAGAGGAGTCATGAGACAGGACATGTAACCATGAGCCCCTAAATTAGGAGTGAAGCAGTTCCATTTCTAAGGGTTATGTTTTGGTAACTGCCTCAGCGAGAAGATGGAATCCTTCTTCTGGGACAAGGATCCAAATCACTGATTATCCCACCAGCTCTGGTGGGGATGAAAGCTCAGGGTTCGTGCTCCCAATCCTCATGCATAGCATCACTGGTAACCATGGTGTCCAAATGCTTGCGAGCAGAGCCTGGTTCCTTACATAACATTTGCAGCACAGCAACACCAACAGACTTACCAATTAAAGATTTCTCTTGGCGAGCAGGGATTAAATACTTTTCATTAGCAAATTTAGAGATTCTAAAGCCCTATTATAGAGATCTGCCACCCGCATTGTGAACAAAACAGCTGTACAATGGGTGATTAGAAAGCAAGAAGATGAAGTGACGTTTTGGCTGGGAACTTTATTGTCTCTATAATCTCAGCCCTACAATCCCATGGAAACAATTATGTTTAATAAGAAGTATTGTTATTTCCTTCTGAGTGGGTGGGCTATTTGCTCCTTCTCCCCATAAAGGTTAAAAATAACAATGCGTGACTTTATGCTTTGTAAAGATAACTTCACATTTCCATCACATTAAAAAAAAAAAGAGAAATCACATAGAATATTCATAATATTGTGCTATATAAAGCTCAACATGCAGGAGAGAGCAGAATTATTGCTATATATTGTCATTTTTCAACACTTATCACTGTGAGATTTTCTAGAACAAAAGCTTGTGGGGGAAAAAAATGAAATAAACAGTCTCCTTCCTCTAAAGTTTGACTCTGCAGGGCTGTAATTCCAATCAACTATAACAAAACTGATGATAGAAAGGGCTTGGAGCATGTTAATAGCATAGCAACATACCCAGTGTTCTTGGAAATCCTTTTGCTTTGAGATGCCTTGATCACTTAATATTCTGTGTAGAAATGTGTTTTATGAAGGCAACACCCAGTATGTGCAAGATCTGTGAAAGAAAATCATCTCACTCACTCCTCAGAAATCTTCATGTACCCAGCAGAGTTTACAGTCACCAGGGCACTCCTGAAACCCGGAGTTTTTCAGGATTCATAGGCAGCCAGCAGCCCTTGTGCCAACTCAGCTTGTTGTTGCAACAACTCTAACACCTATTTTCAAATAAATCTCCAGTCTTATAGGTCACCTGTTACCAGGGTGTCCAGAACCCAGGTCCTCACACAATGAGGCTGTAAGTGGACTACTGCTATACTAGGAAATAAAACTGTGCCAGGAAACATTGCTGAGCACTGGAATTTGCTGATAAACATTTTTACAACGATCCCTAATGTGGTTTTAGCCTGGGCACCATCCTTAACATTCCTGGATGCCAGCTGATAGCTGGCACAGCCCCAAAACCATTACAAATAGGCAGTAAGGATGCAGCAACATCACTTTACAGCCTGAAAGATTTTAATTGTATAAACACAGGTCATTGCTGGCCTCAGTGCTGGAAAAATGTTCTCAGCCTTCCTTAATTTACTTGCAGAGATGTTGCCTCATCAGAAAAAAAATATGGTTACTAATTTAGATGCATGCAGGGGACAGTTTTAGCTATAGCCCTTGGTGCTGGAGTATGCAAACTCATACAGCTGGAACTGGCAGAAAGCAGAGACACAAAACACTCCTCCAGACACCAGGAGGGGCTGAAAAGTGCCTGCTCTGTGGCAAAAGTCAGTCTCCAGTGATGAAAAGTGCTCTTCCTTCAGGGGCTGAGGTCCTTCAGCTGCCTGCTGGCAGATAAAAGCCAAGTGTCAGGGTGTTTGTATTTACAGCACTGAGATTTACTGCTGGGACACTGAGCAGTGCAACCCAGAGCACAGCATCCAAACTGAGCACCACAGAGCCTTTCTCAGCACGTGTTGCCTCCAAGGATGAGATGACCAGTGACAGTGTGGACAGCCATTGGAGCCTGCACTCACCCTTGTAGCCCTTGGATGTTACTGAAGAGAAATGAGCCTCTCAGCCAGGCTTATTAATTTGGGTATAGCAATAGGAAAATGGAGGGAACCCAAAAGAGGGTTGACTTATGCTTGACCAGCCTGTGATGAAGTGAAACTAGATGCTGAGTTCCCAAGAAATGGAATTGTAAATTAGCCCAAAGAAGAACTTTTAGAGAAAGGTTATGCATTTCATTTTAGATGTGACACAGAAGGTTCAATATGTAGGGAAAGATCTCATCAGTTCATCCTATTACCCAAAAGACCAAGTTTTTAAAAATATTTTCATTCTTAACCTCCTTTGTTTTTCACTTCTACAGAGATATATTTGTCTGTAAGACTCATAATGTTATTTATTTTAAACAAAGGGAAAACAACTAATCATTAAAAGGATATACTTAATCATTAAATATCAATGTCTATTTCTAGGATACTAAAGAAATACGTCATCTACATTCCATTCAAAGATGGGATGTCTTAATCTCTGGAAATACCTCTTTCACTCTGTTCATTATATTAGATTAGGGGTAACACGTCACCAGATTTTAGGTGTCTAAATCTAATGCCATTATAGTTATAACAGATTTAGTCACAGTCAGTGTTCTTTTGTATTCGATTAAAACACACAGAACTACTGAGTGAAATAAAGAATCTCTGATTCTGGAGGGTCTCCCCTTAGGAGTGTTCTCAAGTGGCTTGTGAATGATGATTCCTATGCTGTAGACACCACATGTTGTCATCTGACAAAAAGGCAAAGTCCTAAAAGTCTTCTTAGATGGCCATAGCTGGCTAAGAGGAATTTTCCAGAGGCTGAAATACCTCTTAATTCAGCACCAACTAGGTTTTGCATCATGTGAGAGAATAAGACATCAGGATGGCCATATGGGATGCAGTATTCAGCCTATCCCTGACTGTAGCTGGTAATAGATGTCTAGAGAAAAAATGCTTAGGAAGTGAGGCATGTTTTGAGTATAATATTTCTTCCCTGGTATAAAGGCTCCCAGCTCCTGCATGCAAATGACTTGTAGATTTGTTGAGATTTTATTCCCTTCAGACCATGGTGTTTAATAATGTCTAATGAGATTGCCCTTCACCATGCTTGCTCTTTTGCATCTGGACATGAATTTAAATTGATTATTGTCATCCAAAAGATGCACAGTAACACATGTTGCATCTGCATTCAGGGGGTGGTAACACTGAATACTGTCAAAGCAACAGGTAGGTTTAAGGATAAGTTTACATGAATGAGGAAAGCTGGGGTGGATTTGTGTCTAAGAAGAATGAGTGGGATTTTGGACAGATAAAGATTTTGGATTTTATCTCTCCTCTGTCTTTCTGCTCCCCAGAAATGACCATTCCCCAGAATCTCACTTCCACATTTGACATCTTCCACTGACACTGGGGCCTTGTCATCTGCTGCACTGTAGTTTATAAAAAATAAGAATATGTCCACTTGTTGAGTCATTTTTTTTTCATGGCCAGTGTGATTTTTTAGTGAGCTGACTCCTGTAATCAGAAATGTATGGTCTTAAGTACCAGCATTATTGACTATGTGTGTAGGTCTGGAGACAGATGTACAACAGCTACACGTAGAAGAGTGTTTGTTCTTGCTGTCAGCTGAAGTTAGCTGTCTATGAGTAAAATGTGCCTCATGCCTTCACTTCTTACCTTGTGCAGCAGCATTAAAGAAAACAGTCAATACTTCAGCAGATAGTGGAGAACATTTGTGACACGTAATGTATCCCCCTGCAAGGACAAATGGGGTACATCCTTCACTTTGAAAGTTTAAACAGCAGATTACCCTCTGCACTTGTGTGTATTTCAGTGTGAAATTATTATTAGTTGAATTTTGCTAACACAAGAGGCGTGATCAGGGACTAGGCTGTGACTGTGTTGGGTGCTATACAGACAAAGGAGAAAAAAAATAGTCTCTGACAGAAAGATTCTTTCCAAATGCATTTTCACTACTGGAAATGAGGTTCTCAGTTATTTTCATCCAATTAAAGGACACGAGCAATGCCATGTAAACAGTGCTGCTAATCAAAATAAATCTCTGATTTTATCCATACTGGTCACATGACTATAGGAGATGTCACCATCAGCAAAACTCTACTGATAGTCACACCACTGCAGCACACAAAGCATGAAAACTCTCTGAATTATTTATAACAACTGGGTCAGCTTCTCAGCAGGAGAAAACTGGCAGAGCTAATTAACTGATATACCCCAGTCAATGTTCCACTCCAGATTTGAGGAATAGCTCCAAATAACAGAAATTCAAGAAAATCATAAACGACTTGGCTTGCTACATGCTGCCAGCTCAGTGTTGATGTCAGCCTTGCAGAAGGAGTGCATGGCAGCCTATAAAGAGCAAGTTGCCTGGCTGGTTTGTAACCAATATGTACGTGTAGAATTCTATGCTGGAGGAAAATGGAAGCATTACATTTGCCTTCCTTACCCTGCTACAGAGTAAACCTCAAGTGCTAAAATAAAGGCCATATTTTATGGCAAGTATATCGCCAGGGTCATTAGCTTTCCCATTCGGCTTCATCAGATGGCTACACAGCAGGATGCATTCCAAATTTATTTGATAGCTTGTCAATAAGCAGCTGCCTTTTAATAGCTCTTAACTTCATGGACTTGAAAAACAAAATGCCTCACACTCACATTAAACCAAGCCATCCATCACAGGTATCAGGTTTTTTCTGGCATCCAGGGCAGAGCGGGAAGCACCCTCTGACTCCAGCTTTCACTGTAACTTTCCTCAGCACTCACCTCTGGGGAGCAGAGGCAGAGAGACTTGCTGAACTGAGAATTAATAGTGAGGAAAAGAGTGGTGGCTCCTGATAGTTGCACTTGGGCTAGGAGTGAGACAGAAAGGAGTGGAAGTGAGGTCAGGAACAGGGACTTCAATGTGTCCCCTCTGAGTGGGGAGAAGAGGGCCAAGTGCTGAGCTTGTCAGCAGTCATTTTATTTAGCACTGCTGCTTCAGAGTTGCTTCTTCTGGGCCATCTCCTCTGCATTCTGGAAATGGTCAAAAGTCATCAAGACTAAGTATTTCAGGGGAGGATGGGTGGACATCCATGGACATGGACATTTCATATGCTGGTAGACATCCATGGACAGGAGACACTGTTCTGCCTGTGTACATGTGCAAGTAGTGCTGGGCTGGGTGGCTGGATTATCACAAGCACCTTGTCAGCTGGAAATTCATGTCCAAGAGTCAACAGATATGAGATCAAGACACAAAAAATGGACGGTGTGCTATAAAAGGGCCAAATGGTTGCAAATGTGTGACAATACAAGGTAACTCTGTAAGATGTGCTGCTTGCAGGCACTTCTGAGTATTAAATTGTCTCCTTTTATTGACCCTAGAGTCTCCAAACTCTCTGAAGATATGGACTTACGTCCCTTATGCAAGAAAAAGTCTGGATTGATTTTTTTTTCTCCTGATTTTACCCCCAGAAGAACTTGAGAGATTTGACAACCTATGTAACTAGTACCTACCTCTATTACCAAAGTACTATTTGAATATCAATCAGGAGATTTGAGAGTGGATTCAATTTTCCTTCTGTCAAAAGAATTTACATTGCTTTTATCACAAAAGACCCATAAACAGTAAAACTGGATGTAGGAACATTTCATTTTTAAAATAAAATATTTAAGCCAGACATCCCAGGAGGACCTAAATGGAAATTCCTGTATTGTTTTTAATGCTGCTTCATAGATAAGACTGAGGGTTTCAGGAAATACTGTGCAAGATGTGGGGAGTCAAGATGATGACTCCTGTTGCTGGTGTGCTTAGGTAGGGGGTGGAGTACCTGAAATTTGCATTGCTGCCCACTGTTGTATTGTACAGTGCCCAGACCAACAGCATACAGTTTAAAAATGTAAATTGATTTCCAGTGCCATATCCTGGCATTGCATTCACTGGCTTGGGAATAACCTCCAAGCATTCCCCCAAAAGATTCCCCTTGACTGCTCTCCTCTCCACCCTCCAGTCTGACTGGGGGCACAGAAACCACACAGTCATGGCAACCAGGGAGCCCATCAACTCAGAAACATGCCACCTCCCTTGGACCTCACTGCTGTGACATCAGAGCTGGTGTGCAGCTGGCTGGCATGAAATACAGGCAGAAGAGCTTAGGTTTGTCCCTCAATAGTCAGGCCCCTCTAAGGCAGCTGTGCAGATTTCTTTTGGTTGCACATCCCCAGCTGACGAGCAAATTTATAGCTTCATGTCTAAGTGCCTTGATGATGCCTCATAAATAGAGAGGGACAGGGGAAAAAAAAAAGAGTAAAAGTTATAAAAAGATGAAAAAGAAATACCAGCTTCATCTAAACCATTCTCCTGCTAGTGTTTGAGTACTTCCCAAACTATTTTCTTCAGTCCCAGATTAAATGACCCCTGTAATTGGCATCCTACTGTTTCCATGGGGCGTGTCTTCTAAATGGAATGGAGTAGAATAGAAAAAAAAAAACAAATTAATTCCAATTGGAAGGGAACTATAATGGTCATCTAGGCAAGCTGCCTGACTACATCAAGCTAACCAAATGTTAAAGTACATTATTAAACACATTGTTCAAATGCCTCTTAAACACTGACAGGAATGGGGCATAATATAATTTCATTTGTTCTGATTTTGTTTATATAATATATAGTATATAACTGTTATATGTATACAGCTGGGCTGTTTTCCACATGGAAGAACAAGGCACTCATCTCACAAATACAGACTTTAAGTCTTGAAGTCTAACTCCCTTTCTGTGGTGGGCCAGGTATCCAACCCACCAATGAAGTTCCACCCATCTTCAAGTTAAGTACAAAGATTAACTCCTCCCAAAGCCATTTTCAATCAGCTGAAAGACAACACAAGAGGTCAGAACTGTTAAATGCAGGTCACATCCCCATCCTCTTCAGTCATATCCAAGGAATCAGTTCCTCATTTGCCCAACAGCTATGTCCCCAAAGGCACTACTACACAGCCTGGTGGCACAGGGATGAGTGTGACCTTGGCAGAGACAGAAGTGAAGGAACAAGCAATGTGAGAGTGTAGCTCAGAATATATATGAAAGCAGAAGAGGGGAATTACCCAGACCTTGTAAAATGCTATATGATTCTTCTTTTTATTCCCTATAAATCATCACCTAAGATATACAGCAACTGTTTTTCTTCCAAGTTGTCCTTCACCTCTACTTCATTCTAGTTATTCTTTCATATTATACTGTGAACTTTTATCACCCCTTTAAACTGACACTGAATAGTCTTTATCTGAAAGTATAAACTTATTCTTATCTATGGATTTATTTGTTGCTTTATGTTATTTTTACCTTCCAAAACAGCAGCAAATGAAACTCATTTAAGCTTCAAAACAAACTCTGTTGTCTCCCTCCCATATCTCCCTCCTTTGTTCACCTTTTCTCCACTCCTTGCAGCCCATTCAGAGGCAAGTGTTCTTCTCATCTGTAATCAGGGTTATTTTAATGTTCAGTTCCAATTAGCTCTGATAAATAGGAAGCATATTAAATAAGTAGGCACAGACCAAAGTGCAACCATTGCAATTCAAAACTGTAATTTACACCATGTCCTCCCCTTTTGGAAGGGTCAAACCCAAACAGGTGCAAGACACCCATCATGAAATGGGGCTTGAATCTCTCTTAGCTTGAAAACAGGTTCATGAATGTTCCAGCTGAACTGGTTGGAGAAAATTTAGAAGCACACTCATTAAATTTCCATGTAGAAGGGGGTGCTGACCATGGCTTTTTCCTCTACAGTACATTGTGACACAGGCAACACAGGGAGGAGTCACTGAGCTGCAAAGTGGAGTTGTTACAGGGCCCTGCCAAAGGGAAAGGATCGTGTCAATATTTATTAGACCTCCCAGCAGCTTGTTAGATGATTAGGAGAGCTTTGTTACTTGTCATTATTCCATCAGGCAAGGTTTTGATGGTGCTGGCATAGGATGCACTGCTACCCAAAGTTTTTGTTGCAAAGACGTGTACAAAATGTGTGTTAAAAAAACCAACCACCCAAATTTAGGGTATCTTGGCATTAGATAAAGCTCCCTTTGAAATGCTGTTCTCCCAGAGAGCATGGTCAGCTGCTGCATAGGTGGGGACAGGTGTTTGATTGCAAAAGTCCTTGCAGCAGCATCTTAAGCTGGACTGAATGAGACTTGAGGTAACCAAAGTGCCTCTGTGGGCAATTGAAGTGCAATCCAGAGAAGCCCAAGATTTCCTTCTCTGGTCCTGTAAGAGGCAAAGCAACTATCTCAGAGCTGTATCAGTGCTGTATGAAGCTTGCATGACAAAGGTGTGGTGGCACAGCTGTTGAAGGAAGAAACCACCAGGAGACATCTGCTTTCTGGAGCATTTTTTGAGCTTTGATAGCAAAATGAAGACCTACTAAGCTCTTCTTGTCTTGCAGCTAAGGTGGGATGGAGATCAGAACCCAAATGCATTATGTTTAGAGACCACTGTGAAATGATTGCAAATAAAATAGTTGGGGAAAAGAGAAGAGAGAGAGAGAGCAGAGACACAGGACCCTGCTCCTCAAAGAGTTACCCCCAGGGAGAGCCTTAGGGGTGAAAAGCTGTGACTTTGTTAAAGCAGTTGGCAGGAGCAACACTCTTCCTTAGTGTATTAGCAAGACAACCTGGGCATCCTCTGGTGAAAATAAAGAAATCAAAAAATAATTCAGATCAGCAGCTGTTTCTGCTCGTTCTGTCTGTCTTGTCACTGAATCCTTATTATGTGCATGCCAATAGTAAAAAAAGATTCCAAGGAGAATGTCATGCTTCGCTGCCTAAAAACTCGTATTTTCATCAAAACTGCCTAGATTACCATGCCAAAAACCGATTTTGTTCCCTTGAAGGTTTAGTCCTAAGTTACTTTTGAAAGTAAAATGTAGCCATTTCAGCCACATGGACCTTTCATTGCAGTCTGAAGCTATAAAGAATAGCCCTCATGTTTACACAACAGGCACTTCAGACTCTTACACTAAATACAAAACAGGGATCTGTATTCAAACATCTCTTTCTTGGCCTTTCATTTAGATTACAATATCAAAACCACCACTACAGTAAAGAGTAAAACTTGTATTTCTTTTGGAATGTCCCCATTTTATGATTTGAGACAGTTTTACTTTACTGCAGGAACAAGTATTTAAAATCAGATTGAAACCCATTTATGTGAAGTGTGCTTGTCAAGACTGTTTTATTCTGTTCCCTTTCTGGGAGCACAATATAATCCACCTGGGAAAAAGATTTCTATTGATAGCTTCATTTAGCAGTCCTTTTGCTAAAACCCACTTCTTTTACAAATGAGGTGATGTTCTTTCATGAGTTCATATGTTCAGAATTGTAGGTGTGTAAATAAACAAATCAGGAATCTTCCCATGCTCTTTGTATTTCTGACCTTCTCTTGATTACAGATGTGATTGCTGAAAGAGCCTTATTAAACCATATTGTTTGCTTTACAATGGTAAAGTTATTTCTTCAGAGGAAATTTCCACATAATGTCATGTTCAGAGTGAAGAAGTTACTGTACTTCCTTTGCCTCTAGACAGTGATTTGTGAGGATGGATGAATAGGGGAAAGTAATATAAGTCTTTGTGGAAGGGAGAAAAAAAAACCAGGGCTGTGATCCTGGCACCACTCTAGTAAATCTGAATTCAATTTAACAGTTCTAGCTATTGCCTGTGGGAAGCATCAGCTTGAATTTTAGCTGCTTGATGGAATGAAAACCCAGGTTACCTGCACTCCATGGTTATTTTAGCCTAAGTTAAGATTTTTTTTTCTCTCCTGATAGCATTCATGACCTATGAAAATTCATCTCTGGAATGGCAAAACAGAGATCAAATAACAGAGCTTTGCCACCTACTCTCTAGGGTCTAATCATTTTTCCTACAATCATCTTCCACTTTTGGCACATTTATTTCCTCCCTAGGATTTTTGTCCCATCTTTCACTGCTGATTTCCCTGAAATATTGCAGAGTCTTGTAACCTCTCATCCTCAGTCTGCATACCCTGCATCTCCAAAGGCTTGAGATGGACTGACTCCAGCCCTCAGAGCACTGATAAAAGGTGACATGAGTCATCTGAAAGCTAGCTAAGGTCTAGGACTAGATGAGTCCATTTATTATTATGAGAAGAACTCAAGGTACAAAGATGTAAAACCTGGGACAGATAAGTGCAGACTAAATAATGAGGAATGGAGCTGAGCTGCAGAACTGCTGAAGATCCCAGGACAATCACAGTAGTGAAACTGGAAAGAGAAGTTTAACTCTCTACTTCACTAAATCACAAATTTGCCAAAATAAATATTGCAGTCCACAGTGACTTCCACCCACCCCCACTGATGATTAATCAGAGCTGCTGCTTATTGCTTTGAATGCTGTAGAGATTATCAATCTCATCTACGAGGTGAAAGGAACCTGTCTCAACTAGGTAGCACATTTCTTCAAAGCCAGCTGGAGACTCCTGCTCCATGGAGACCAGAAGTTAGCAAAATTAGTTGGTTTGTTTTTCTAATTGGTCACTGCCATGTAAGTTTTCATCTTGGTGACTGACAGCTCCTCTAGGCCACAGAAGAAAGGAAAAGATTGAATGACCTTGGAGTAGGTTGTTATTACTTACAAGTTACTCAGCACCATAAATAAAATGAAGTTTTTTAGTATGAGCAGGGCAATAAGTAGCTCTCAGCTATTGAGGCCCAAGCTGACATAACTACACTCATCTGTTTATTTTTTTCTTTTGGCTATTGATAGGGTTCCACATGTCAGAGGATCTTCTGGTATCTTATTCATCAAGATGGTAATAATCTAGTACTGTTCTTGGCCAGTCTTCAGATTGCATGATGGGGTTGACAGCTCTGGACTACAGACTTGAGCACATGTAGTGAAAGACAGCAATAGATCCCTGAATTGTCTGGATCTGGGAACAGAGAAACACACAGAGGCAACGATCAGAAGGGAAATTAATAGTAACAATAGCATTGTTTTCTCCATGTAATGTCTCAGGTTCTCAACTGACATTCAGGGGAGGGCTGCAATGTCAAGAGTGGGTCCAATTAATTTCTATTCCATCATGCTGTGCAGATGCTACTTTCCATCTCAGATTTGTCTGCTACTGTTTTGACCCTCATTTGGGGGAATAATTCTTCCTCTGCTCTTGAAACACATTTTCTTTAGCCTTCAAAATTCACCTTTGTTTTACAACACAAAAAACTTGACAGTAGGTAGATTATCAGCACATCTTTCACCTCCAGATAAACAACAGCTTCTCATCCTTACCTGCTCTCCACATCTACCTGTTTGTCTTTTATTAACTACTCTGTCTATTACCTTTCTAGGGCTGTAACTTTCTTTGTATTTGATATTTGTACAACAACTTGCACAAAGACTTGATCCCAAGATTGGGATTCTGTTAGTGCAGAATATTTATCTTTCTTTTCTTTTTTTTTTTTTTTTTTTTTTTTTTTCCTTTTATAAAAAGGGAAAAAAAAGAAATTCCCCACCGCCTTTTTTGATTTTTGAATTTTTTTTCGATAAAACTTTTTTCTTTTTTTCCCACAGCAGATATGTATTAGTAAACTCCAATTGTTCCAGAAAAATGAATTAGCATTTCAATGGAGTTGCTCTTTCCAGTTCTGCTCCTGCCAGCAGACAGAGGAGCTCTATATGTTTACTGATGTGTTGGTTTGCTATTGGTGGTAACTGAGAAATAACCTTTTTTCATCTTCAGTAAGTATCAGTAAAATAATTCCCTAATTTCACCAGGTCTTGTTTATGGAAAAAAACAAAACAAAACAGGGTTTGTAACATCAAATGATAAAATTCGGAGTAAAGTGCTAAATATTATTTTCAAAGCATGCATGTTTTTTTTCAGGCACTTCAAGGCACATACTTTCTCTTTTCAGGTGCATTTAGGTATGGGACTTTTTTTCCCTATGCATTTCCTATTATAAACACCCTAAAAAAGTTCTCTTCGTGAGAAACAGGTGTCTCCCAATAGCACTGCAGTACTTCTTGGTAACTGCAGAGAGCTCCCCAGTTCCCCTGACACCATGGTCAGACAACTGCTGCTGTGAGCTATCAGCTCAACTTTTTACCCAAATCTCATTTTTTCATATGGATTTTTTCAGTCAGGCTTACCCCCTTTAAAGGCTTCCTACAGAGAGATAAAATGTGGACACCTGAGTCTGCCTAAAATTCTGTCTTGGGATATCCCCTCCTTCTGGGAGTAAGATTGGAGAGGGAAAGAGAACAAGAGAAGGATTTGGTTCCAGAGACTTAAACAGATTTTCAATCAATTTATTTTTATTTTCTTTTTGTTTTGCCGATTTTGCTTGCTGAGTAAATTGAGCTGAAGATTGTCTGATCAGAGCAGACTCAAAAGCATTAAGCCCACTCTGCTCATGGAAGAAAGATTCAATTTTCCACAACCAACCTTCTAGCATAAGGGTCAAGAACCTAAGTAAATGTGGCTCTTGTAACAAAACCATTAGATCTTTAAAGGAATTGTTAACAATAACGATATCCAATTGTTTTCTTTCAACTTCTTGTTTTTCTTGGCTTTTTTTCTCAGAGTGGTAAAATCTTAAAGATGAAATTCTTGTGCAGTTGTGAAATTCTGGTCAACTTTGTGAGAAAATTGGTAAGATCTCAAAAAGGGTTATTCAGAGGATGAGGTTTCAATTTTGTTTTACTTTTGAGATACAGAGCATCAGAATGGGCTCTTTGGTTCTATTTCCTTTCCTTTACCAGGGGTTTCTTGTAGGTGAGGTGACTGCTTAGCTCTTAGATGATACTTAGAGTGGCTGTTTCTGACTGAAGTTCATGGGAAAAAAACCCCTGTAGCTTTTCACCCTTTGCATCAGACTCAAATTCAGAGTCAGCAGTAAAAGAGAGATGATCAGGAAGATGGGAAAAGATGCTGCACACCTAATTGCAACATTAGCCAGTGAAATATTAGCAAATTTATTGGGCTTTTTCGATTTAAAAAAAAAAATTAAAAGAAGTTCATTATGCTCTGTAATCCTGCTTAAATATTCATCATGTTGTTAATGAACCACATTCATTTTTAAAATGTTCAACCTGAGACGCCGTCGAACGTGATTTGATAATAATCTAATTTCTGTATAACCGTAAAAGGGACAAGAAGAGTAAAAATAATTGTATCTCTAAACATCCTACCCAGTTTTCTCCTGACTAATGAGCAGCTGTTTTTCATTAGCAGCATCATTTTATCTCTAGCCTATCAACCTGCACAGCTGGGCATATTAGAAATAGCTCAGTATGCTGTGGAACGTATGTTCCCTAAATTGCAGAAACAAATGAGAATGAGGTATTGGAGCTTTTTTGTTGTAAAAAACAAAAATGGTTGGGGGCTGATTTCTCTCACACCCTCGATTAGTCACCATGCTGCAATATCTGGAGGCTTGATGTGGGAATGGGATATCACTTTTCATAGAACACAAAAGGCACTTGAGGGTGCTGATAGAGGAGAAGCTGGAAAAGAGCAGCCAGTGTGTGCTGGCAGCCCAGAAGGTCAATGGCATCCTGGAGAAGTGTGTGCAGCAGATGGACAGTGGGGATTCTGCCTTCTGTTCTGGGCTCCCCTGGAGCCCTGTGTCCAGCTCTGAAGCCCTCAGCACAGGAGAGACATGGATCTGATGGAGTGGAGCCAGAGGGGCTGGAACAGCTTTGCCCAGATCTGAGGAAGCTGGGATTGTTCAGCCTGGAGAAGGCTCCAGGGAAACCTAATAGCCACCTTCCAGTGCCTGAAGGGAGCTTATTAAAAGACTGGAGAGAGCTTGTTTACAAAGGCCTGGAGTGAAAGGACAAGAGGCAATGGTTTTAAATTAGAAAGGAATGGATTTAAATTAGAAATAAGGAAGAAGTTCTTCATCACGAGAGAGCACTGGTCACTGGAACAGGTTGCCCAGGGAGGTGGGTGAGGCCCCATCCCTGGAGACACTCAAGGTGGGGTGTGATGAGGCTCTGAGCAACCTGCTCTAGTTGCAGATGTCCCTGGTCTCAGCAGGGGGGTTGGTCTAGATAAGCTCCAGAGGTCCCTTTCAACCCAGATATTGCTAAGATTCTATGGCCACTGCTCTGTCTGCTGTAGAAATACAGAGAAGATCCTAACCTTGCACATCTTGCACTACGAAGAACAGAAATTGAGTCCCAGGGAGCTGAAACCCTTTGGTTAAGGTTATGCAGCAAGTAAGGAGCAGAAGCTGCAGCAGAATTTGTTGCATCTGCCTTTCCCAGGCCTCCAACCTGTCCACCACTCTATATTAACCAGAAACTCAATTAAAAGAAGGCTAATGGGTGAGCTTGGATTTTGAATGATATAAAATAATCCTCTTTCTAAGTATTTCTTTGTCATCTTTCAAGTTCTCAAGGAGTTACATACAAGTGAAGTCTAATAGGTACAAACAGAGTAAGATTTTTTATACTTCTCATAGTCTAATTTGGCTCCTGTCCTGCAAAACATAGGAAAAAAAAAAGCCTAAGGCAAACTTCAGATGACAAATGGTAATTGTGAAAGAAAGAAGTTAGGAGACCCTACATTACTCATTTATTTTATTTATATTTTATTTCTTTCTCCTTTGCCTCCCTCAGGATCTGTAATAGTGCAGGCTATTCCAAAGAAGGCCACGAGGGATATTGTGCCCATTGGCAGACTGACTTGAAAAACAGGATGTCTTGTTGAAAGATGCCCTTGTCTTGCTGGCTTCCTTCAGTTCAAATTAGCTCCAAAAACTCCATTATTTTTTTCACAGTTGTCCACAGAATGAAAATACCAGGTGAAATAGGCTCTGGAAAGCATG